>JAJOOR010000783.1:0-149264 GCA_036250505.1 Solanum acaule
AGATCCTATCCAATATTGTAAATATTCGTAGTTCATTTTAGTCTGAATTTATTTCTAAATCGTACCATTCTATTCTTTCATTATCTAAATATAGGTCTTGTAAATCTATTTCATACCATTCTTGATTTAATATATTTTCTGATTCGTAATCATTAAATATCAAACTCGTTATATCATTTCTTCTTCTAGTTAGCAACAACTTCTTTTGATTCACCAAAGATATAAGTGTTCCAACTGGAATAGTTGCTCTTGTATCTTTATTCCTTATTCTTGAAGACTCCCACTGTGCCATGACTAGCAAGTACTGCCTACTGTATAAATAAAGATAAAAAGATAAGGAGTTAGACATCCCAACAAAATCAATAAGATAAAGCAGAATCAGAGAAAAGAAGATTACATTCACAATAACTTTTGTAACATGATAAGATGAACTAGAAAAAAGGGAGAAAGGATGAAGCATAAATCAGACTCACCGCTTCTTGCTACCTAATTCACCTAGGCTTTAGGAAGCACAAATCACTCAGCTAGTTTCAACATATGAAGCACTAAAGAGATCTCTAATAACAACGAGAAAACCTAAAAAAATAGAAGTACACAATAATAATAAAAAAAGGCAAGATCAGAAGTATAAATAAGAAAAGGCAATAGAGAAATTTCTGAAAAGTCCCTTCATCAATAATCAACCACCATCCAATTCCAATCGGTATCATATAAGTCCTCATTATCATCAAAGTCCTCATCTTCTTCTGATGTTTCCATATCTTCTTCCATATCTGCTGAATGTAGATCATAAGTTGGCATATCAATGACATCACCAGGTACATCTTGTCCAACACTCTAAACTTAAAGTACTTGTCCAAAATTTAAAGAGAACATATACAGGGTAATGAAAAATCCTTTATACAAAATCCTTTAAGAAGTGGAAAAATATGGAATCTGAAATATCCTAATGGTAGTATAAGTTATTACAGAGTTATCAAGATAGTAGTAAGACGGGATTAAATATCATGAAGTATTGAACGAGATTGTTGCTCTGGACAGACCATGAAAAATAGAGGTCGATGCTTATGTGTATTAGTACAAAGTTGTCTTTAATCCAATTTTAATCTCACGAAATACATTTTTACTAACATTGAAAAATACAGGAGAAAACAAATTGCAACTTGACTAGATTATATTTTTCTGCACTTAATTTTTTTTACAGAGGCCACATGTTGCTTTTACTTAGAAGACGTACACATCTAACAAAAGCAATACTCATAGAGAAGTAAATCCAACAAATAAATAGGAAAATATAGGTTAATAAATACACAACCAATCTAAAAATGAAATAATCAGGAACAGAGGGAGAATTAATTGTTCTATCCAAAAAGTAATTTCTCTATACTAGTAGAGATAATTGTATTCCATTAGACATTGTCGAACAGTCCATTCCAAATAATTTAGAAGTTAAACATACCATCCACCTCATTAAAAGCCACCAACACTCCACATTCTAACGAGCACATGTAATACATCAGTTTGCATATAAGAAAGAATTCAGAAAGCATAACAAATTTTAGTCTATGTTGGCAAACAATATTCTTATACTAATGTGAAAAAGGATCATTACCTCCTTTTAAGCATTGAACTGATGTGACACGAGCTTGATGACCGACTTATTGTTCGTCCAACAAAAATCTCAAAGAAGAAGGAAGAAAATACAAACTTAGAATTTTAAATTTTACTCGCAAGAGAAACTAAATCTCTTAATGCTCGACTTCAATGGCTTTTGTAGTTAAAAAATACATTAATTCATCTTATTGTTAGAAAAGAGTTATGGAGTTGAAAACTTTATCCAGTGTTCAAGAACTTGAGTTTTTGATAGGTAAAAACTATCCTGTAGAATTAAGAATCGAAACCCATCTTCCATAACATCAACTCTTCCTAAACTAAGAATGTCCAAGATAAATTTCAAGTTTTCATCTAAATTTTTGCAGAGATTTCTCAATCCTCACAAAAATTGAGATACACACTCTAAGCCACAACAAGATTACACCATAAACATAAATTCTAAAAAATAGAATCTACTTCACAAAAACCCATTTGCCTTTAAGATCTTTTTCAAGAAACCTTCTAAGAAATTTCTAGTTTCAATGAAGATAGAATACACAATACATGTAGCTAGAAAAATGCAAAACCCGCGAAGAAGAAGTCCCAGCATATGATAGATACCTACAAGGAAAAACAAAGAGGAATGAGAAGAAGATACACCATCTTCAAGGAGAAGTGAGAAGTGACGATACCTATGAGGCTGAGCTTCTGATGAAATGGTCTCGACGAGAGAAACCTATACGATATATGTTATATATTTATACTTTTATTTTATTTTAAAAAATAAATTAAGAGAAAATCTTTTGGAGGGTCTAGTAAAAAAATAATTGAGGGTAAGATATCTGTTGCAATACATTTATTTTCATAAGAATCGTTGCCATAGAGTAGCCTACGGGGACGATTTTGTGGAACCCTTGCAATAAGCGACACTATGGCAACAGTTGTAGTGCTAATGCAACGATTTAATTCTAGAAGTGTTTCATTAGGCCATGTTATCTATTGCAATGGTTATAACCGTGGCGAATGACTATTTATTGCAACATGTATTTAATCATTGCTAAATAATTATTGCTACATGCATGTTTTCTAGTAGTGGGAGTTTTCCCTTATGGGTAGACTAAGAAGTGATGAGTTGTGAAGATCTCATGATAGGAGGTAGAGTAAGAGTTGATAGTCAAGATGAGATAGAGTATATATATTTTTAACCAAAATAAGGTTGATGCCGATGTACCATCATGTTAGAGGAGGCTAAATATATGTGTTGAATAGAAGCACATAGTATTCATGAAGTGATAGATCTAATCTAGGCTTATGATATGTTTGAGAGGGTCATAATGTTCAGAAGGTAATAGAACTGATTAAGTAATGAGGTATAGTATAGTAGGTGAGCAATAGTATTGATATTCAGGTTTAGTAATGAAAATTAAGCTTGAATTTGAGATGAGTGTCATGATCGAAAGAATGGAAACATGAGGGTGATAATGTTAGTCTTGAGATTTGATCTGGAAAACTTGACATAGAGTAGGTGAGGAATTGAGATGTTAGCTGCAATAAATATGAGTGGTACAAGTGAGAGACCCTAACTTTTAGATAAGGGCAGTGAAGTGTGGCTAAGTCACAAGAGTAACAAGAGCATTAAGAGGTGTGCCAAGATGGTATATTACTAGATGAGGTTCCAATTAAGTTAATGATTTTTTTCATGTCTGCTAAGATAACATAATTGAGTTGTCAATGTGGAATAGGTCCATAGTTTTTGAGTGTTAGGTTTAGATCAAAGGGGGAGATGATAAGATGAGAAACCAAGTCAAGTGTTGAGAATAAGATAGTAATGAGTTCCAAAGAGTTTGGGGGAATGTCTTTTTAGAGGTCTTTTTTGTAATGGAGTGATGTTAGAAAGAGAAGATTAATAATCTTATTGTGATAATGATGGTGTGATAATTCCATCTAAGGTTATCAATGAGGAGGGAGAGGAGGATGAGGTTTTACTATGAGGAATAGTTAAATGAGAGCTTTTAGTTGGTTTCGGGGGATTTGGTTAGTAGGAGTCCATGGAGTTGTTAGAGTACTAAGCTTAAATGTGGTGGTACAAAGTAGTATTCTTAGGATGAGATTCCCTATCGAGGTTTAGAACTCAAACCTTAGGATTTTGGGTTAAGCTTGAATATAGTAAGAGCATACCGTTAGACTCAGACCTTAGTAAGAGTAACCCATTCCATACCCAGTCCAGCCATCATTCGAAGACAAATGATCCAAAGGTGGAGATATTGTAACACCCCAGAAATTTTTTGACCTAAGACTCGAGCCATCCTCCGTTGTGAGTAAGATTTTACCAAGAAATTTATATTTTCTTAGGTGTTAAGGTCACTAGATGGAGCACCTTGAGTTTGAAAAAGAACTAGAGAAAGTTCATTCAAGCTATTCGTAAGTTCTTTAAGTTTTGGGTCGACTTCAAATGACCATAACTTTCTATACAGGATGATTTTCATGGCACATAAGATATCAAATGAAAGGTCTTTAAATTTTCTTTCCAACTCCACCGAGTTTGCTAATTTTCGAGCTTGTATGAGTGAGATATGACCTTTTGAAGTCAAGTTGTCCAGTTAAGGAAAGTTACCCAAAATATGAGGGGTATTTTTGTCTTTTCCTTACCCAATTAGATTTAATTCATTTTTAGTAATAATTTAGGGTCTAAATAGATTAGAATCATTTTAATTCAGCTCCAATATGTCTAGGTTTTAAGTTGAGAGTTGAAGAAGAGAAAAGAAGCGAAAAGAGGAGAAAAGAGGAGAGAAGAGGAAAGGATGAAGGCGTTCGTCGAGATTCTTGAGAGTTATTGTGGATTTTCGCCATGGGTTTGATCCCTAAGAGGTATGTAAGTTCTCATAGTGTTTGGTTCATTCACCAACATGCCAATCATGTTATTTTCAGCGAAGTTTCGTTCTTTCAAATCGAAGAGTTTGAGTTCTTGATGAGTTCTTGATAAGTGTTCTTGAAGTTTCATTCTAAATCTTGTTTTGTTGGGATTTTGATGTGTTATTGAGATGAAAGTTAGTGATTTGAGGGTTTTTTTTGAGTATATTAGTGTGTACTTAGGTTGAGTATTCGAATCTAAGTGATTGGGGAAGAAATTATTCGATTCTAGGTGAGTTAGGGTGAGAAAACGAGCAAAGAAAGTCATCGGGGTTTTTTGGGTTGGGGCCTGGCGCCCTACGCCAGTTAGTGCTCCCCAACCACACCTCTGTAGGTAGAGGGTTGGCGACCTGCGCCACTCAGTGTGCTAGAGTCGCCAGCCCCTACCCCTTCTCCGTCGTTTTTGCCCGTCTTAGTCCTTTAAAAGGGTACCTTCAAGCCCTATCGATTCTAAACACTCTAAATTACTTCTAAATATCTAGAAATCATTCATAACATGAATCACAACATTGAATTAATAATTTAAATTCAAGGTAGATTTAAGAGTTATGTCTTGAGAGTTCTTTCGAACATTTTAAGAAAGTCCCTTTGAGTCTTTTTGAGGAGTCTTCTACAATTTCCAATAACTTATTTCAAGACTCAAGCAAGTGAGTATCAGAATGTGGAGAATCTATTCATGATTCTACTTTATCATCAAGAGATCCTTCGTATCATGAACCATAACTCTTGGATTCATAATTCACATTCAAGAGAGAGTTAATAGTAGAGTTCAAGAAAGTCTCCGAGTTCAATTGTGAATCCTTTGAGATCAACTATCGATTTAAACTAAGTTTTGAGGAAGTAAGTATGAAAATGAGAAGAGTCATATGCATGAGCTCCATAATGTTCTTTAGACCCTTGAGTCGAGTCATTCATGCTCATAAATTCCACATGAACTCCATACATTGAGTATCTTCGAGAGGAGTAACATATTTGAGTTCTAAGTCTTTCATCATTGAGTTCCTAATCCTTTTGAGATTATATTCCTACTTATGGGACTTCTACATGTTACCCATGAAGCCTTTGAGTTGAGTTGTTCATGTCCATAATTCCGCATGAACCCTATGAGTCGAGCAGTCTAGAGATCAGTAGTATCATTAAGTCTTGAGTTCTGAGTACTGAGGTTCTTTATTTCTATTAAGATCCATTAATTGAGTCGTTCATGTTCATAATTCCACATGAACCCTATGATTTGAGTTATAAATTTTAAAAATCTTTTTAAATCCAACACTTGAGTTCTTAAACTGAGTTTCGAGAAAGTAAAGATGAGTTTTGAGAAAGGAGTTTTTGAAAACATGATTAGTATGACAATCGAGTATGCCATCAATGTATGAGCAGTATGGTATCTAGATATACCATCAATATTAATACAGTATGACTTCTCGAATCATCAATGATCATATTGTAATATGATTTTGAAATGTTTTTGAGAAAGAGCAAAGTTGAGTTCATTTTCTTTAAAATGATATTCCCAATAGTAAATGTTTTCACATTTAAACAAGAGAGGAAACACTGATTTTCAAAAGAACTTTTGAGTAATATTCTCAAACCACAGAAAGAGTTCTGTTTCCTTAAGCATATGAGCTAGTTACATTTTGGGAGTAGTACTGAGTACCGATATGGGGACGAGTTTGAGTTCAGATAATTCAAAGTCTCCATAAATCATGTAGCCAACATGGGTAGAAAAGGGTCATACTTTATAGATGATTCCTTAATGTTTTTAGCATTGACTAGTGAATCCACTTAGTTAGTAGGTTCTATACCCCGGCAAAGTATAAGACGACCCTGGTAGCATGCGGCAAGATGTTGTATCATCACATAGCTCATAGTGATGGTTGTTGGTTAGAGAAACTCCCACAGAGATATTTTGTATTCTTATATACACATAGTTTACTTTGTATTTTCATATACAAGAAGATTTTATCTTCTATCCTTGCATACAAACTGAGTTACTATTGCATTTTTCAATACATTGAGTTGATTTCTACTATTTTAAAAGCTTTCCATATATTGCATATTTATTGTTGCTTTATATTGAGTTGAGTATCCAGAGTTGAATACCCAGAGTCGAGTATCTTATTATTTAGTTGAGCCTTATTTCACTGAGTTGAATATCTTATCATTGAGTTGAGCGCTATTTTCTCTAAGTTGAATTGAACTACATTTCTTTGAGTTAAGTTGAGTTGAGTGAGTTGAGAAGAGGTAAGTATGTTTGTATTCCACCAGTTCAAGCTTATGTTTATGCTTTAGAATTCCCCTTACATGCTTGTACATTCCATATACTGAGCCATTTGGCTTGCATCATTTCGTGATGCAAATACAAATACCCAGGATCATCAACATGCACTTCGTTGATACCGCATGCAGTTCAAGTTAGCTATGGTGAGCGTTCTTGCTTCCGGAGGGTTCCACTTGTACTTTCAGTTATATCAGTTGTTAGGATGTCGCATGTCTTGTCCCGACTTCCATCTTTGTTAGTTAGAGGCCTCATAGATAGACAATAGAGTTTCAGAAGTTTGTTCATTTATTTTGTTAAATGTTTTAAAGACTTAAGTTGCCTATTTTATGGAGAGTTGAATATATTATTTTTATTTAGTTTTTAAGCTTTGTATGCTTGAGTTAGTCTTCCGCTTGTAGTAAGCCATGATAAGGGTTCGCTTGGGGACCATGAATGATTCTCGAGTGCCGGCCACGTCCAGGGTGTAGGCTCGGGTCGTGACACTTACTTGAACTAATTAATGGTGTCTCATTATGAGGATAAACAGTTCTTTGCCAAGAATCATTCATTAGACTATAGACATTGACCTCTTGAAAATCATGTTGATGGCCAATATTAGTACAAATACATACTACTTTATAATCATCATGGATTTTATCATATCCAAAACCATATAAGAAATGGACAACATTTAAAATCAGGTAATTTCTTGTACTTTCTTATTATTGGGTTCCATAGAAATAATTTCTTTGCCATATTTACGAGACAAATCAATCCATTTACAGAACCCTTAGCCAAAGGATATCTACTAGAGTTTTTCATGGGATAATCCATATTGGATTCCTGATGAGTCCAATATTTGGACTCATTTAGGGTTTTGTTTTAATAAATTTAGTGTCCTCAAATGCCTAATTTATGCTATAAGTTGATTTTAAAGCCTTGATTTTTAGGTATGTGATCTAAGGAGCAAGGCAAGGACACTAACAAGCAAAAAGGAACAAAACAAACTGAAGAAATGGAGAAAAGCGATCATGCTGATCGCCAAGACCACTCGACGGTTCGCCGAGTGGCTCTTTAGCTCACCTAAAGTTCCAGTGTGCTAGTCCTTGGGGAAGAAACCAACTTGGCGACATAAATGGCCAATCAACGAATCGCCAATCCACAATGCGACAACAAGTTTAATCACCTAAAGTTACAGGACCTGGGCGGCAGATGACCAATGCAAAATGGCGATAGAAGGGAGCAAATGACGGATCGCCGAACCACTCGACGAGCCTGACTTAAACCGCTGACTAGACTTTCAGGCTAAATTTTGGGAAACTATATATTGGATTTTAAAAGGGTTTTGAGAAGCTCTCTCCCAGATATTGCAGTTCCCATTCTAGTGTTCAAGTTTTCTCTTAGTTTGTAGTTCTTGTTGTAGACTTTGAGGATTTCGAAGCTTAATTTGGAGGATTTGCAAGTGGGTTTCTAAATTTCTTCAATTTGGACCATTGTAAAGACTTGGGAACATTTACCCAGATCATGGCGAATGTATTTGGTAATTGTTTCTCTATTTTTATGATTAGTGGCTAAAACCCCAATTCTTGGGTTGTGATTATGTGATTATGGGTTGAATTAGCTTATGGGTATTGTTAATTACTGATTTAAATGCTATATAGAAGTGGTTTTAGTCATTAGCTGTGTTTTAATCTATAAATTTTAGTTATAAATGCAATTCTAATTTTGAGTTCTTAGCTTGCTTGAGAGAGAGGTTGTGGAACCAAAGCTTTTGATTAATGGTTTGTAGGTATTGGGTTGATATGGGTTCAGCTCGAGAGAGAGAATCCTAAACCTAATCCTACCCAACTTGCTTGAGAGAGAGGATATATTAAGGTTGTGGGTTGTTCTTATTTGCTAAGCTTGTTGATGTTAGGAATAAATTACTTGAAACGTGATAGCTGTTCGAGAGAAAACTATTTCACTCATAGTCCAACCTAACCACTGATATGTAGATTTTTATTAGTAGTTTCAATTACCCGTATAGTGAAATTTGCCTATAATCTATCACATCCCGAGAATTCCTCTCTATATTGTTATTTCAGTATTGTTTGATTGCGTTGTAGCTGTTAATTGCAAACAAAAACCCCCCATCTGACATTCCTTGTCACCCCTTTAGACTTGTTTACATGTCTTTTTAAAAATAAAAATAAAATCTATAACTATTTAGACCACATTTGTACTTCATAACTGAATTTGAACACGTACCGCTCCCTGTGGGTTCGACCCCAAATCTTTGTTGGGTTTTATACTACTTAATGATTGGATGAGGTGTGCTAGAAACGTTAATCAAAATGGCGCCTCTTCCGGGAAGTGGTGTTGTTAGAAATTCTTTTATTGAAGCTGAATTGTGATCTTTTTGGTTTGTAGTTGAATCGACTTACTTTAGTTTTTGTTTTGTATTCCTTGTGTTGAACAGTGGAAGAGATAAGCGTAAACGGGAACACCAAGATGATATTGAGAATCTCAATGATGTAAATGACCCGAATGTGAATGACCCAATTCCATTGGGCGGTGTGGGTGCAATACGTCTACCTCCAATTGGAGGGAATGTCATCTTCCATGTCACTAGCACAATGCTACAACTCCTCAAAATGAAGGGATTATATGGGGGATTGGCTCACGAAGACCCTCATGAGCATATTAGGACTTTCGTGGATGTTTGTGGCCCGTTCTCATTCAAGAACGTATCACAAGAATTAGTCCGTCTCAGGTTGTTCCCATTCTCGTTGATGGGTAAAGCTAGCAAATGGTTAGCTGAGTTGCCAAGGGATTCCATCACCTCTTGGTACGAGCTTACAACCACATTCCATGTGATATTCTTTCCCCCCCATCAAGGATGATGACGCTCAGAGATAGCATCCATGGTTTCAAATGCTTGGAAGGTGAACCAATCCACGAGACGTGGCTGAGGTTTAAGAAGTTGGTGCTTCAATGTCCAACTCACAGACTGTCAAATCATATATTGCAACAGTACTTCTATAGGATTCTTGACTCGGTGAACAAAGGAGTTGCTGATCAAGTTGTTCCCGGAGGTATAATGCAACTGCTCTAAGATAAACAGAGCGTGGTACACTTGTGAAGGCCAAGTCTCTCCTCTCACCTATATAATGACAAAAGAACAGATCAAGAAGGATCAAGAGAGAGACTTAAAAATGGCCAAAATGATGACCCAGCTAGAAATCTTGGCAAAAAATGTGATGTGCAGTGGTATGAAGAGTGTTAATGTTGTGTGTTTTTGTGGAGCAAACCCCGAAGAAGCTCAGTTTGAAGCGTTGTACATTGAGGAAATTAACTTCCTAGCTAATCATGGAGGAGGATATCATGCAAACTATCCAAGGCTGGGTAGAAATCTGGGTTGGAATAGAGATGATGAATGGAGAGACCGTGCAAGAGAGTGGCCTGATCGTAACGTTACTTGAAAGTAAAGAGAAGGTGACAAGGATAGGTATGCCACAACTCATGAGTGTCAAAAGCCCAAGAAACTGGAAAATGTCCGTAGAAAAGACATACTCTCACGGATTCTCAACAAAGTTGAAGGGTCAGACAAGGTTTTCAAAGAGATGAAGGAGGATGTCTCTACACTTAATCAGACGGTCACCTCCCATTCCGTGTCAATCAAGCAGTTGGAGACCCAAATGGGTCAAATTTCTTCTCATTTGAATCCGAGGCCAAAGGCCTAGAAAGTGATACCTTGGCAATCCCAAAAATGATCTGTGCATTGGTATTTTCATCGTGTCACGATGTTAACTAAGGCGCTTTTTGGGAGGAAACCCAAGCTTTTGATGCTTTAGTCTTTGATTTTGAATAACGGGTGTTGATTGTGCAAGTTGAAAACTGAAAAGTGTTGAAAAATGGGTAGTTTGGCAATCCAAAGTCCTGTCAGCGATTCGCCGAACAGGTTGGCAAAGAACAACTTGGACGGCCATTGGAACCACCAAGCTCGAAAGGGAACTCTGTAAAACTCGGCAGGATACATGCTCAATCGGCGACTCGCTGAACAGGTCAGCGAACACCGACTTTGTCCTCCGTTTGAACCCAAAATTTGTTGGGAGTTCTGTAAAACTCGGCCTGGTAAATGACTACTCAGCGCATCACCGAGTGGTTCAGTGAGAACGACTTGCTCCGTCGAAAGGAGCGCGAACCGAAAGGTTTTAAATGCAAAACGGTTTAAAATTTCAAAATCCTTCTTCCTCTCCCATTTCTAACCCCCGTACTCTTGCACCCTAAATTAGATATCTCTTATTTTCATGTTTTTACTCATATATCGCGTTAAATCGTTTCTCGGGATTGTGGAACGTTGACGCCTAGCTTTACAAATCAAAAATTCGGCATTAAGGTTGGTTTTCCGAATCCCGTACTCTAAATGTGTTGTTGAAATCAAATGCAACCAGTAATTGTTGTTGATTTTTGTTGGGTAGTATGATTGAATCGTGTTTAATTGTCGGATTGCCCATAATTTGTTTGAATTAGTGCCTAATTGCACTTTATTAATTGATTCCCGTATTTTTTCTTGATTAAATCGAGTCTTAATTATTGGGTTGCGGTGATAATGTGTTGGGTCTAGTGGGGTCAAGTCTAAGTAACCCGTATTATGCTAAATGCCATATTTTTCCCAATGATGGAGCGTTTGACCTCATTATTAAGAGAAAAAGACGTCAAATGACCAATTTTGGCTAAATTGGGGGAAGTTTGAGTACCCCGAGGGCATGGGTGGTATGTGTCTTATTTGAATTTGACAATGTATGTGTTTAATTTTGTTTTCGGGGTCTGTGGGTTGATTTTTAAAAATATGGTTGAAGTCTGGCACGAAGTGCCATTTGGCAAGCCAAGTCGGGCTCGCCGAATGGTTCGGTAGTTCGCCAAGGCCCCCACAGTTCTCCTTTAATTTGAATCAATTGTTGAGTTCTGTTCTGTAACTTTTGTTGATATGCCTGAGTTCACTCGGTGACTCACCGAAAGTCCTTCTTGATCACCGTTCTGCGCCTCTATCGCCTAAAATACACTGTAACTTTCGGCGAGCTACTTCTAGCTCACTGATTGGTGTCGACGATTCACCGAATAGACCTAGACATCGCCGAACTGTCTTGAATTATGAAATTTTTGTGTTGGTAGTTTCTGCGAGCCCAATCTGGCTTGCCAAAGCGACTCAGTCATTCGCCAAACGGTTCGGTGAGTCTTTCTGCACCTCATTTTCTGCATTTTTCTTGAACTTTTTCTAACATTTTTGTATGTGGTTTGCAGGAATTGCTAGAACAAATTTGACTACTAGTGGCATGCCGTCTGGAAAGCTGGCACGAGGAGTCATCATAAATGAGAAAGCAGCTGCTTCCAATGCCAAAGCCAAGAAGCTACCTCCAAAGGGAGGAAAGGGAAAGGGCAAAACGCCTATAGCTGAGACACTGGAGTACAACTCCGGCAGTGAAGGAGACTCCCATGAATCTCAGGCTTCTTTCTCTGAGCCTGTGGATGATCAATTACTGCAAGCCTGAAGAGCAGAGCTTCACTCCAAGGGAACACATGATCCGTCTAGGATCCCGACAGCTCAGACTCCTCATCCTCCAGCTCTAGCACAGATGGAGGTCCCGGCACCACCAGTACAGGGTCCTCCTCCCCGGTCACTCAATCGGTTAAAGGCTAATTAACGTTTGAAGCACACCTCATCCATTTCTAGGTGCAAACAATTGTTAAGCAATATAAAATCCAACAAAGAGTTGGGGTCAAACCCACAGGGAGCGGTACATGTTGAAATTAAATTATGAAGTACAAATGTGGTCTAACTAGTTATAGGAATAGAAATTATCGAAAAAGACATGTAAACAAGTCTAAAGGGGTGACAACGAATGTCAGATGTTGGTTTTTAGTTTGAAATTATCATCTACAACACAATCAATCAACAATGAAATAACAATATAAAGAGGAATTCTTGGGATGTGATTGATTATAGGAAAATTTCACTATATGGGTAATTGAAACTACTAATAAATGGCTAAATATCGATGGGTAGGCTAGACTATGAATGAAATAGTTTTCTCTCGAACAACTATCACGTTTCAAGTGATTTCTTTCGAACATCAACAAGCTTAGCGATTAAGAATAGCCCACAACCTTAATACATCCTCTCTTTTGAGCAAGATGGGTAGGATTAGGTTTAGGATTCACTCTCTCGAACTGAACCCATGTCAACCCAATACCTACAAACCATTAATCAAGAGCCTTGGTCCCAAAACCTCTCTCTCAAGCAAGCTAAGAACTCAAAGTTAGAACTGTATTTGGAACTACAATTCATAGATTAAAATACAGCTAATGATTAAACCCACTTTAATATAGCATTTAAATTAGTAATTAACAATACCCATAAGTTAATTCAACCCATAATCACATAATCACACCCAAGAATTGGGTTTTAGCCACACATCATAAAAATAGAGAAACGATTACCAAATATATTCGCTATGATCTTGTTAAATGTTCCCAAGTCTTTACAATGGTCCAAATTGAAGAAATTTAGAAACCCACTTGCAAATCATCAAAATCAAGCTTAGAAATCCTCAAAGTCTACAATAAGAACTACAAAGTAAGAGAAAACTTTAACTCTAGAATGGACACTGCAATATCTGGGTGAGAACTGCTCAAAATCCCTTTTAAAATCCAATTTATAGTTTCCCAAAATTTATCCTGAAAAGCCATTAGATGAGGTAAGTCGGGCTCACCGAGTGGTTCGGCGATCCGCCCTTTGCTCTCTTCCATTGCTCTTTTGCATTGGTTCTCATCATCCAAAGTCATGTAACTTTGGGTGATCCAGTGTGTTGTCGCGGAATCGATTAGTGATTCGCCAAATGCCCATTTCTATCTCCGACTTGGTTTCTTCCCCAGGGATGGCACACTGGAACTTTAAGGGAGCGGAAGAGCAACTCGGTGGTTTGTCGAGTGGTCTTGGCAATCACGAGGATCTCCTTTCTTCCACTTCTTCAGCTTGTTTTGCTCCTTTTGCCTAGTAGCGTCCTTGCCTTGCTCCTTAGTTCCTATACCTGAAAATCAATGCTTTAACATAAGTTTATAGCATAAATTAGGCATTTGAGGACACTAAAACTATCTAAACAAAGCCCTAAATGAGTCTAAATCTTGAACTGAACTTAAACTTTTGCTTGTTCTCAAGTAAAACTCAAGATCAACAGTTCAATAAGGATGTCTCAACTAGTGCTGCATAAGACTCATATGCACACAAAAGGTTCAAACTACACATACAATGCTCAATTGTGCACTCAAAAATTTTCATTGTGACTCACCATTATCAAGGATGGTCAAGTTCACAATACTTGCTTCAAATTCAAGTTCAAGCTCAACAAAGGTACTCAAATGCCCTCACAACAAAGATGATTACATATTCACACAAAATTTCTCAACAGTTTAAAGTACCGGAATCACATACAATTCTCACACTCAGAAAGACGAACACATGCATGACTCCACGCATAGGCTTGCCCTTATTTTCCAATCAACATTCCTTTCAGCTCACTAAAAAGATCACAAAGGTCTTTTTAAAGCTTGTAACGGGGTTGAGTGTAAATGTATGATCATTTAGGCTTAGTGGCTTCTACCTTCATAGGGTATGACCTTAAAATCCCTCTTTCTCCTTCTCCTTCACATTCAAACATGTTCAAAGTCCACCCCATTATTCAACTAGACATGAATTACCGGATACCCCATTTTCCACTATGTTCACACACTTTATTTCACAATTCTTGCTCTTTTTCAGTCGTTTTCTTTTGTTTCTTATTTTCTTCTTTCTTTTTTTTTATATGGAGGGGTTCCATCTTTTTCGAAACAATCCAACAAAAAGGGGGAGTTTTTCACACTTCTTGACTTTCTTTCTTTTTCACCACACCCCCAACTTAGGCTTTTGTCCTAAGTTGGCTATTCAAACATACCAATACTTCATGAAGGTTATAGGTGATGGGATAAAGAGGTCAAGTTTCTCAAGTTTCTTCCAAAAAAAAGGTAGGCCCAAAAGGTGCCAAACTAGGCTCACACATCTCACAAGGTTGGCTACAAAGAGGTATATTGTCAAATTTGGCTCAATCTTCAAAATTCTTTCCTAAGATCATTTCAATGGTTCACTTCACTCAATCAACTGGACCAACGGAGCAAGTTCTAGGTGTCATCAAATATAATGTTCTAGATGACCTCACAACAAAAGGCATTGGTACCAATATCAAACAAGACTCCACACTTTCCAGCTAGCGTGCAATGTTCATCACAAGAGACTCTTGACAATCGACTAGTCACAATGAGAGGCTAAAAGTTCACATATTTCCTATGTAACTTTGTTTGCCTCATCGTAGCCACGCATTCATTTTGTTGTTCAATTAAGAGCATTATTCAAGTCATCAGTATTGATCACAACCGACACTAAAATTTGCACAAGAACATCCACTTTCATACACACAAGAGGTGGCAAAATTTTAAAAATTAGTTCAAAAACCGCTTTCAAAATAATACAATGGGCCACAACTAAGAACATCCGTAACACAATTCAACAACCAAGATATAGATCAAAACCTATACACTTTATATTCACAAAACAACATCAAAATAGAACCAATATGCACAAAATAATCACAAGAGGTAGGTATGGAAATACCTCACCCCACCGAACAAAAAAAGCAGTTGTCCTCAAATGCAACTAAAACAAACATAGTGTAAAAACACAGTGAAGTCTGCATCGCAGTCACTCCATCTATTTGGGCATCAGTGCCCGGTGTCTCATCAACCTTAGCTCCACTAGAGCACATCATAGAAGTATCCCTTAGGGAGGCCTGAACAATTGAATCTACCATAGCCTCCTCTAAGTTAGTTAGGCCCTCAAAAAGCAATCGCCTCCTGAACACCAAGCTACTCCTCATTAGTCTTAGCCTCAGACTCTGCATCAACATCATCAGCCCTAATAGCATCTCCGGTGGTAGCTGGAGGCAAATCAGAATGAGCCAGAATATCGGTGCTTGGGCCATCTAGGATCTCCACAGTCCTAAAGATTAGGGACATATCAGTGGACTTTAGCTGGTCCACATCCTTCTTCAACTCAGCAATCTCGGCCTTTAAGGTTGTCACCTCATGAGTAACTCCCTGGCCTCTCTCACACACCTCTACTCTCGCCGTCAGAGCATTAATCAAAGCCTTAAGAAGTTATAGTCCCACAGTAATGGCTCTCTTGATCATCATAGGAACAACAACCTCTAATCGGGAAGCACGCACATCAGCAAATTGGGCCAAGAGCCCCATCTTGTAAAGCATAGCCTGGGTGATCAGAGCCCGGGAAGCAATAGTACTAGCAACAGATCTAGGGGGCATGGGAGCAACAGAAGTGCCAAGAGTGTTGAGAGGAGCGGAGGTAGAAGTAACTGAAGGCCCAGTGGCCATAGTAGGTATGATTGCCTCTACAAGTAGCATATCAATATCAGTTCCCAGGGAAGTGTCCACTAGGGCTGCCCTCCTCCTCTCAGCCTCATCCTTCTGGTACTCATCCTCAATACGCCTAATGTCAGTAGAGGAGGTGGGCGTCACCTTCACATCCATCTTCTCATCTCGAGGAACACAGGTTCATCTGCATAACTCGGTGATCAACACCATAAAAAGAAGAGATGTATGGTGTTGCTTGGCCCTAATGGCCATCTCTTGCTCAATCAATAGCTCCACATTTAACTTCTGTCAGGAAATGATCGACCCTAAGCAAGCTGATTTCGGGTGTCTGAGTATGGATTCATTATGTATGGCATGATAGTGCTGCTGATGAATCCAAACAAGTACCTAGCTGTCACGTTAAGATCCTTCTTCTCTATTGGAGCTCCAGCCTCAATCCACCTCGGTGTGATATCGGAGAGAAGAGGTGCCAACCAACCCTTTAGTTCCTCCAAGGTCTTCCTTTGGACCAAGTCAATATAATCATGCTTGGAGTTATAGGTACACCCCAAAATAGCATTTATGTCCTCACTTTCACACTTCACTACCTTGCCCTGGACTATCACAAAGAATAATGGTTTGAAGGTCCTGGCCTTCTTCTTCTCTTGCAGCACCAAGTCTCCGTAAACCAAGTAGAACTCCCAGACCCAATTAGGAATGTAGGTTCCCCAGGGTTTAGTAAATATCTCAAACTTATGGAACTTGAGGGTGATCCATATCTCCGGGTATATGTCCAACATAGTCTATGATGAAGCTGCAACTGAAGGTGTCTGAGGTACCAGAATCCTAGATGGATCATACATTGCCTTGGAGCGAAGTTCTGCTATCTGGGCCTGTAGCAGCTAGTTATCCTTAGGCTAAGAGTTGGAAGCCTAAGAAACTTGTGATTCTCCCTCGTTATGTGATGGAGTGAGGTGAGTCTCATAGATCCCCTCACTGTCGGAGCTGGTCTTCGATGTCTCAGCTACGGGTGCCTTGCCCTTTCCTTCGCCTTTGCCTTCCGTATGTAGGGAGTTTCGTAGTTTATGTTCGGGATGCAACTACACCCTCATTTATGACAATTTCGCGTGCCTGCTTGCAGGGCAGCATGTCTCTTTCATACACATTAGGTCTAGCCATTTCTGCAAACAACGGGGAAACACTTAGAAAAATTTCCAGAAAAGTTGCATAAAGGCTCGCCCAACCGTTCGGTGAGTCGCCGAGTTGCTTTGGCGAGCAAGATCGGGCTCACTGAAAGTACCAGCACAAAAATTTCAAACATTTAAGACATGTTGGCGATGTTCAGGGCCAGTCAGTGAATTGCTGACACAAATCAAGAAGCTAGAAGTAGCTCGCTGAAAGTTACAGTGTGTATTTTATTGGTTAGGGGTGCAAAATGGTGATTAAGAAGAACTTTCGGTGAGTCTCGAAGTGAACTCGGCAACCTCAGACATCTCACCAAAGGTTACAGAACAAGCTCAACCAATTTTAGAAATTAAAGGCGATCTGTGGGGGACTTTGGCGAACCGTAGAACCACTCGGCGAGCCCGACTTGGTTCGCCAAATGGCACTTCATGCCAGTTTTCAACCCCATTTCTCAAAATCAACCCACATCCCCCAAAAACAAAGTTAAACACATACACCATACAATTAAGGCTAGACCCATACTACCCATGCCCTCGGGGTACTCAGACTTCCCCCAATTTGGCCAAAATTAGCCATTTGAGGTCTTTCGCCCTTAAAAATGATGTCAAACGCTCTATCATTGGGAAAATTACGTCATTTAGCACAATTTATGCTTACTTAGACTTTACCCCACTAGACCCAATACATCTACACTACAACCCGACAATTTAGACTCAATTTAATCAAGCACAACACGTGAATCGATCAATAAAAGGCAATTTAGCACTAATTCAATCAATTCATGGGCGATCCAACACTTTAACAAAATTAAACATGCTACTCAACAATAATCAACAAAAATTTACCTATTGCATTGGATTTCAACAACACATTTGAAGTTCGGGGTTCGAAAAACCAACCTTAATGTCAAATTTTTGAATTGTAAAGCTAGGCGGCAAAGTTCCACAATCTGAGTAAAGATTTGACAAGATACAAGAGTGAAAACAAGGAAAAATGAAATATCTAAGGTGGGGGTCGAAAATGGGAGAGGATAAAGGACTTTGAAATTTTATACCATTCGGCCTTTAAAACCTTTCAGTTTGCACTCCCTTCGGTGGAGTAAATCGAGCTCAGCGATGCACCGAGTGGTATTTTACCTCACCGAGTTTTACAAGACTCCTAGCAATTTGGGGGTTCAAATGGCGGATAAAGTCGGGCTTACTAACCTGTTCGGCGTGTCACCGACTTGACTTTGGCTCACCAAACTACCCATTTTCCAACACTTCTCACTTTTCAACCTGCACAATCAACACCCGTTATTCCAAATAAAAAATGAAAGCATCAAAAACTTGGGTTGTCTCCTAAGAAGCACCTTAGTTAACGTCGTGGAACGACGAAAATACCGATTCGCGGATCATTCTTCAGTTTTGCCAAGGTATCACTTGGTAGGCCCCCTTTTGGCCTTGAATTCAAATTAGAAGAAATCTGATTCATTTGGGTCTCCAACTGCTTGATTGACACAGAATGAGAGGTGACCGTCTGATTAAGTGTAGAGACATTCTTCTTAATCTGTTTCCACACTTTGTTCGATCCTTCAACTTTGTTGAGAATATGTGAGAACATGTCTTTCGTACAGACATTTTCATACTCCTTGGGCTTTTGACGCTCATGGGGTGAAACGTACCTATCCTTGTAACCCTCTCTCTCTTTCCAAGTGACGTTACGATCACGTCAATCTCTGTCATGGTCTCTCCAGCCGAGGTTTCCAGCCGGTCTTGGATAGTTTGCACGATAACCTCCTCTTTGATTAGCTAGCAAGTTCACTTCCTTATTGTACAGTGCTTCAAACTGAGCTTCTTCGGGGTTTGCTCCACCAACACCCACAACATTAACACACTTCATACCATTACCCATCAAATTTTTCGCCAATAGATCCAGCTGGTCATCATTTTGGCCATGTTTTAGTTTTTCTCTTGATCCTTTTCGATATGCTCTTTTATCATTCTAAATGTGAGAGGAAAGACTTGGTTTGCATGAGTGTACCATGCCCTTCAGATCTTGGTCATGCCATCAAAGAGTTGAAATGCTACTTCATAGGGTTTTTGCATTATACCTCCGGGAACAAGTTGATCAGCAACTCCTTTATTCACTAAGTCAAGGCTCCTATAGAAGTATTGCTGCAATATATGATTTTGCTGCCTGTTGTTGGACATTGAAGTACCAACTTCTTAAACCTCGGCCATGTCTCATGGATAGGTTCACCTTCCAAGCATTTGAAACCTTGGATACTATCCCTAAGTGTCATTATCCTTGATGGGGGAAAGAATCTCACATGGAACACTGTGGTAAGCTCATCCCAAGAGGTGATGGAATCCCTCCGCAACTCAGCTAACCATTTGCTAGCTTCATCCATCAAAGAGAAAGGAAATAGCCTGAGACGGACTGATTCTTGTGATACGTTCTTGAATGATAATAGACCACAAATGTCCACAAAGTTCCGAATATGCTCATGAGGGTTTTCGTGAGCCAATCCTCCATATAATCCCTTCATTTGGAAGAGCTGTAGCATTATGCTGGTGAGATGGAAGATGATATTCCCTTCAATTGGAGGTAGACGTATTGTACCCACAGCACCCAATGGAATTGTGTCATTCACATTTGGGTCATTTACATCATTGAGGTTCCCAATATTGTCTTGGTGGCCCACTTGGCTACCATTACTCCCATTTACACTTATCTCTTCCTCTGTTTCAACACAAGCAATATAAAACAAAAATTAAGTTGATTCAACTACAACCAAAAAGATCACAATTCAACTTCAATAAAAGAATTTCAAACAACACCACTCCCCGTAGCGGCGCCATTTCGATTAACATTTCAAGCACACCTCATCCAATTCTAGGTGCAAACGATCGTTAAGCAGCATAAAATCCAACAAAGAGTTGGGGTCGAACCCACAAGTAGTTGTACGTGTTCAAATTCAGTTATGCAGTACAAATGTGGTCTAACTAGTTACACGATAGAAATTATCAAAAAAGACATGTAAACAAGTCTAAAGGGGTGACAACGAATGTCAGATGGAGGGTTTTGGTTTGCAATTATCAGCTACAATGCAATCAAGCAACAATGAAACAACAATATAGAGAGGAATTCTTGGGATTTGATCGATTATAGGCAAATTTCACTATATGGGTAATTGAAATTACTAATAAATAGATAAATATTAGTTGGTAGGCTAGACTATGAATGAAAGAATTTTCTCTCAAACAACTATCATGTTTCAAGTGATTTCTTTCGAACATCAACAAGCTTAGTAATTAAGAATAGCCCACAACCTTAATACATCCTCTCTCTTGAGCAAGATGGGTAGGATTAGGTTTAGGATTCACTCTCTTGAGCTGAACCCATGTCAACCCAATACCTACAAACCATTAGTCAAGAGCCTTGGTCCCAAAAGCTCTCTCTCAAACAAGCTAAGAACTCAAAGTTAGAACTGCATTTGCAACTACAATTCATAGATTAAAGCACAACTAAGGATTAAACTCACTTTAATATATAATTTAAATTAGTAATTAACAATACCCATAAGCTAATTCAACTAATATTTACATAATAACACCCCAAGAATCAGGGTTTTAGCCACACATAATAAAAATAGAGAAACGATTACTAAATACATTTGCCATGATCTCGGTAAATGTTCCCACGTCTTTACAATGGTCCAAAGTGAAGAAATTTAGAAACCCACTTGCAAATCCTCAAAATTAATCTTAGCAATCCTCAAAGTCTACAATAAGAACTACAAACTAAGAGAAAACTTTAACTCTAGAATGGGAACTACAATATCTGGGTGAGAACTCCTCAAAATTCCTTTTAAAATCCAATTTATAATTTCCCAAAATTTAACCTGAAAAGCCATTAGGTGAGGTAAGTCGGGATCGCTGAGTTGTTCGGCGATCCACGCTTTACTCTCTTCCATTGCTCTTTTGCATTGGTTCTCATCATCCAAAGTCCTGTAACTTTGGGTGATCTAGTGTGTTGTCGTAGAATCGATTGATGATACGCCAAATGCCCACTTCTGTCACCGACTTGGTTTCTTCCTCAAGGCTGGCACACTGGATTATTAAGGAAGCTAAAGGTCCCTTTAGCGGTTCACCGAGTGGTCTTGGCGATCACCAGGATCTCCGTTCTTCAATTTCTTTAGCTTGTTTTGCTCCTTATTTCCTAGTAGCATGCTTACCTTGCTCCTTAGCTCTTATACCTGAAAATCAATGCTTTAACAATAGTTTATAGCATAAATTCAGCATTTGAGGACACTAAAACTATAAAAACAAAGCCCTAAATGAGTCCAAATCTCAGACTCATCAAAGGCCAAGGGATTGAGGACCATTTTAGAGGAAAAGAGACTGTCTATAGATGGTGTGGTGGATAGACATCCAGTAGTGTGGGACACCCTAGGTTCCATAGATTCAAGGTCTTCACCAAGCCCCATGGCCCATACATTCCTACTTGGGTCCGGGAGTTATACTCTACATATAGTGTCTTGGTGTCTCAAGGGAAGAAGTAGGCTAGTGCCTTCAAGAAGGTTAGATGCAACTGTGATTATATTAATGTGATATTCGAGCGTGCCACCTACTTCATAGACGAATACCAGAGTATGATCACTACAAAGACTCTAGATGAACTCAAGGGTTGGTTAGCCCCTCTTCTTTCTGACACCTCCCCGAGGTGGATTGAGGCCGGAGTGCCGATAGAGAAGAAGGACCTCAATATAGCAGCTAGGTACTGGTTTGGATTCATCAGCAGCACAATCATGCCATCGCAAAATGAGTCTATTCTTCTCCACCCAAAGGCAACCTATCTTGGGTCTATCATAGCCAGCAAGTAGCTTAATTTGGGTCTGATTAATAAGCAGGAGATGTCCATGAGGGCCAAGAAGCGCCAAAAATCTCTCCCCTTCCCGGTGTTGATCACCGAATTATGTCGTCGGGCCAGAGTTGCACTTGATGAGAATAGGGATGTTGAGCGTACACCCACATCTTCTACTGACATCCGGTGTATAGAGGCCGAATACACGAATGAAGAGTATGACAGGAGGAGCAACTCCGCTTGACATATTCCTAGAGGTCGATATGGATTCACTACCTGCAGAGGCAGTCATGCCTACTCTGACCACTGGACCTTCAGGTACTTTTAGCTCAGCTCCTTCAGACACTCCTGACACTTCTACTGCTCCCATGCCCCTTAGATCTTCTTCTGGTACTACTGCTTTTAGGCCTCCGATCACCTAGGCCATGCTTCTCAAGATGGGGCACCTAGCCCATTCTACTGATGTGCGTGCCTCTCGGCTAGAGGCCGCAATTCTCGAGATGATTACGAGAGCTATTTTTGCTGCATCGACAACTCTCAGGGCTTCTATTAATGCCCTCACAACGAGAGTAGAGGTTTGTGAGAGAGGACAGGGGCTACTGAGGAGGTGACAGCCCTGAAGGCCGATGTTGCTGAGTTGAGAAAGGATGTAGACAATCTGAAGTACACAGATTTTACCTCATTATTCGGTATAATGGAGATCCAGATGACCCAAGTGAAAATATTCTAGCCTGTTCTAAGGTAACTCTGGTTACCACCGAAGATGATATCAGGGCTGATGTTGTTGCTGTTGATTCCGAGGCAGAGATAGATGAGGAGCAATTTTGTGTGCGTGAGGAGGCTGTTTATGAGGACCTGTCTGACTTAGATGGTGCCATGTTCGAGACAGCTAGACAGGCCTCCCTAAGCATACTTCAATGGTGGGCTCTAGTGGAGCTAAGGTTGATGTGACCTCAGGCACTCATGCCCAGGCAGATGGAGTGACTGAGATGCAGACTTAACCCCAAGCCTAGCCTGGCAGGATGATTTTATCCCCTCTCTCTCTGTTACTTTTTATACACTATTTTTGTTTTGGTTTCATTTGAGGACAACTGCTTATTTTGTTTGGTAGGGTGAGGTATTTCCATACCTACCTTTTGTGACTATTTTGTGAATATTGTCTCTGTTTTGATGGTGTTTTTGTGAATATTGAGTTGATTATATATATATATATATATATATATATATATCTTGTTGTGATATTACGGATGTTCTTAGCTTGTGGCCCATGGTTTTAATGTGAAGGCAGTTTTTGAACCAATTTTAAAATTTTGCCACCTCTTATGTGTGTGATTGTGGCTGTTATTATGCAAATTTAAGTATCGGTTGTGCTCTTTATGGAACGAAATAAATGTGCGGCCATGATGAGGTGAATTAAGTTACATAGGCAATATGTGAACTTTTAGCATCTCATTGTGATTAGCTGGTTGTCAAATGAGTCTCTTGTAATGAACATTGCACACTAGTTAGAAAGGGTGCAGTCTTGTTTGATATTGGTACCAATGCCTTGTGTGGTGAAGTCATCTTGAACATTGTATTTGATGACACCTAGAAATTGCCCCGTTAGTCCGATTGATTGAGTGAACCAAACAATTCAAATGACCTTAGGCAATAATTTTGAAGAGTGAACCAACTTGACAATATACCACTTTTGTCGCCACCCTTGTGAGAAGTGTGAATCTTTTTTTGGAACCCATTGAGCCTATCCTTTTCTTAGAAGAAAATTGAGCTACTTTGACCTCTTTATCCATTCACCCTTAATCTTCATGAAGTTTTGGTTTGTTAGAATAGCCAACTTAGGCCTAAGTTGGGGGTGTGGTGAAAACGAAGGAAAGTCCAGAAGCGTGAATAACTCCCCCTTTGATGAATTGTTTTGAAAAATATGGAACCCCTCTATATAAAAAAAGAGAAAATAAAAAAAGAAGAAGAAAGAAGAGAAAAAGACTGAAAAAGAGCAAGAATTGTGAAATAAAGTGTGTGAACATATGAAAAATAGGGTATCCGGTGATTCATGTCTAGTTGAATAATGGGGTGGAGTTTGAACATGTTTGAATGTGAAGGAGAAGGAGAAAAAGGGATTTTCTGGGAATACTTCATGAAGGTAGAAGCCACTAAGCCTAAAAGATCATATATTTACACTCAGCCCCGTTACAAGCTTTAAAATGACCTTTATGATCTTTAGTGAGCTGAAACGAATGTTGACTGGAAAATACGGGCAATCCTATAGGTGGAGTCATGCATGTGTTCGTCTTTCTGAGTGTGAGAATTTTATGTGATATGGTACTTTAAACTATTGAGAAATTTTGTGTGAATATGAAATCATATTTGTTGTGAGGGCATTTGAGTTCCTTTGTTGAGCTTGAACTTTCATTTGAAGCAAGTATTGTGAACTTGAGCATCCTTGATAATGGTGAGTCACAATGTGAATTTTTGAGTGCACAATTGAGCATGGTCTGTGTAGTTTGAACCTTTTGTGTGCATTCATGTTGAGCCTTATGCATCACTATTTGAGACATCCTTATTGAACTGCTGATCTTGAGTTGTACTTGAGGACAAGAAAAAGTTTAAGTTGGGGGTGTTGATGAGTCTGAGATTTTGACTCATTTACGGCTTTGTTTTGATATTTTTATTGTCCTCAAATGCCTAATTTATGCTATAAACTGATATTAAAGCCTTGATTTGCAGGTATAAGAGCTAAGGAGCAAGACAAGGACACTAACAGGCAATAAGGAACAAAACAAGCTGAAGAAGTGGAGAAAAGCGATCCTAGTGATCGCCAAGACCACTTGGTGGTTTGCTGAGTGGCTCTTTAGCTCTCCTAAAGTTCCAGTGTGCCAGTCCATAGGGAAGAAACCAAGTTGGCGACGAATATGGCCAATCGGCGAATCGGCGATCAACTCTGTGACAACAACTTTGATCGCCTAAAGTTATAGGACCTGTGAGGCTAATGACCAATGCAAAATTGCGTTGGAAGGGGTAAAGGGCGGATTGCCGAGCCACTCAGCGAGCCTGATTGAAACCGTCGACTGGACTCTCAGGCTAAATTTTGGGAAACTATAAATTGGATTTTAAAAGGGATTTTGAGAAGCTCTCTCCCAGATATTGCAGCTCCCATTCTAGAGTTAAAGTTTTCTCTTAGTTTGTAGTTCTTATTGTAGACTTTGAGGATTTCTATGTTTAATTTGGAGGATTTGTAAGTGGGTTCTAAATTTCTTCAATTTGGACCATTGTAAAGACTTGGGAACATTTACCCAGATCATGGCGAATATATTTGGTAATCGTTTCTCTATTTTTATGATGTGTGGCTAAAACCCCAATTCTTGGGGTGTGATTATGTGATTATGGGTTGAATTAGCTTATGGGTATTGTTAATTACTAATTTAAATGTTATATTGAAGTGGGTTTAATTATTTGCTGTGTTTTAATCTATGAATTGCAGTTGCAAATGCAATTTTAATTTTGAGTTCTTAGCTTGCTTGAGAGAGAGATTTTGGAACCAAAGCTTTTGATTAATGGTTTGTAGGTATTGGGTTGATATGGGTTCATCTCGAGAGAACGAATCCTAAACCTAATCCTACCCACCTTGCTCGAGAGAGAGGATGTATTAAGGTTCTGGGTTGTTCTTATTTGCTAAGCTTGTTGATGTTCGAAAGAAATCACTTGAAACATGATAGTTGTTTGAGAGAAAACTATTGCACTCATATTCAGCCTACCCACTGATATGTAACTATTTATTAGTAGTTTCAATTACCCATATGGTAAAATTTGTCTATAATCGATCATATCGCAAGAATTCCTCTCTGTATTGTTATTTCATTATTGTTTGATTACGTTGAAGCTGTTATTACCAAACCTAAACCCCCCATCTGACATTCGTTGTCACCCCTTTAGACTTGTTTGCATTTCTTTTCCGATAATTTCTATTCCTATAACTATTTAGATCACATTTGTACTTCATAAGTGAATTTTAACATATACCGCTCCATGTGGGTTCGACCCCAACTATTCGTTGGGTTTTATACTGCTTAACGATCGTTTGCACCTAGAATTGGATGATGTGTGCTTGAAACGTTAATCAATTCCTCAATAACAAACTCATAAAGTAAAGACTTAAGAGAACAATCCTTCAGATTATTTTCAGGATGGATAGTCCTCAACATAAGCCTATGGTTGGTGTAGTCTTTTTTATTAGATGATAAATAAGATGAGACTTGATAAACTTAGGGCTACAGATCCAAGCAAGCCAAGTTTTCGAAACAGACCAGAACCATAAGAGAGATTTCACTGGAAGCCTTAAAAGGATTTCAATAATGAGATCAAAGCAAATCAAATTTTTTTGTTTATCAACTTCTGAATTTTCTTGCTTTACTTCACTGTTCTCTCCATTTTGTTCTTTACTAGGTTGCATTTGGATATGGTGATTCTTAGTAAAAATGTTGGAACTCATAAAGAAAGAAAGCAAAGATAAAGAAAACATGGACCTGATAAAGAAAGAATGTAATTATATTACCAAAAAAATCATATTTGGAAAAAAATTAAATGTTCTTATCTTTTTCAAAATGATGACTAATTTTTATATATTAAATGTCTATATTTTTTAATGCTATTAGATTATTATTACATGTAAATTTCTGATGAGACAATAGTGCAGTCAAGATGTAAATTAGTGGTCAACGAATTTGGACCAAGGTATAGCGAGATCAAATTAAATGCTAAAGAGGCTTGAAATGCTAAGAATTATATTTCCATTATTGGTGAAAGCATTGGTGGATATATATACTAATTAGGTACATATATAAGTGGGAGAACCAAATATACGGTAAATTAATTGAGTGCACGAAAGTTGTCTTGCGACAAACTTTATAGACATTATGAAATATGAAGCATTAGGTTCATCTAATCCCACAATAAAATTCAACTATCTAAGAGACATGTTGTTTCAAGATAGGGAGTGATACCAATCAATTGTAGATTCTTTTCCGTAAAATCTTAAATCTTAAAATTCATTTGTCCATGCACTATCTTCAAGTAAGCATACACGTGCCCGCCAATTTTTTTGTGCTCATATAGATAAATTTGAAAATGTGACTATTGATGTTAAATCAAAATATTGACCATATAAGTTACTAAAGTACGAAAATGAATCTTGACCGTATAGGTTTGTCACGGCTCAATTTAGAACCGTGACCTGCTCTAAGGGGAAGAATCCCAAATCAAGCCTTAACCAGAAATCTACAGAAAATCGGGGAGAGTTTCCCCTGTTTTTGGGACTATCATGAAATTACCTGTATCAGAAATCAATAACGCAGCCAACCAATCTCATCACTAATCCACTTTATTCATGAATAGACTATTCAAAGAGTAAAAATATTAATTCCAACTTCAAAACATAAGAAGTCTCATACTAGACACAATCTTACACTACGAAAGAATACTCATAACTTCTAATAAAAGGAATTACTATGGAGCAACTCTAAGAATTCTAAGAATTTAACAGATTCATATATCTCTTTAACCCTTATTTTCTTAAACACTTACAATCCCAATTTTTATAGTCATGAAATCTACAAATATAAATCTTTAAGTTATGGTAAGCCTAGAAACGTTACCTACCACTTCTATCTCTCTTATTTAAATATCTTCCAAAACCTTTAGCTTCACTCGAATGGAAAGGCAGATCCATGATTTTCTTCCTCCTTCATGCTTTTTCACAAATAGCCACCACAAAATCCTTCAACATAGAATCCAAGGATTTGCCCTTTCTTTTTCCTCTTTTCTTGTTACGTGAGTTAAAGGAATAGGATTAGGTCTTTTCCTTGTCTTTTTTATTGTTTGCTACTAGGTTGCAACCCTTCTTCTCATTTTATTTGTATTTTTTTCTCAAAAATACTTTTTGGTGAAATAAATTTTTTGTCTCCTATTTCTCTTTAATATTAAAATGGTATATATGTCCTTGTTTCAGAATAGGATATTACATAATATAGTAATAAAATAAACTCACTATAGTGGGGACCTTCCTGTTTCAACTATCTATGATAGACATTTCAACAACTAAAATAAATCCAGGATACAAATTAACTTCATTGATTCTACTTTCCACTTTAGGTCTCAGTGTATATCGATTAGATATTGAAGACAATTTGATATACTAAACTCTCATTATGCACAGGGTCCTACGAAGAGTCGGACAATAAGGATTCCACTATAGAGGTTGTTCCAATGACCTCCTGGTCATAGGACGACAACTCATACCGTTATGCTAAGACTCCCCTTCAGTCGATACAAGAAAAAACTACTAGTAATAATTTATGCTCATGTATTAAGACGGAAAATATAGGCTTGTTGATGGGCTTGACTTCATAAAATTCAGGCATGGGACCTTTTCCTTTTTCTCAAATTTTTGGAGATACACACTTCAATTCATACAGTTCAGATGCTGGGAGTTTTTCTTTTTCTATTGCTTTTTGGTCCTCTATTTCATCTACAACTTTATCTGTTGCAGATTCAGATATGATTGATTCTTGATTTTGTAGATCATTGTTGAAGTGATCATGTGGAGGAGAGGAGATATGTGACCAATCTTCAGATTCTTAATTTTGTTCTGAAGTTAGCATTTTGGATATGATGATTCTTTGTGAAAATGCTAATGAGAATGAGGAGATGGTTCTTTTTATTGCTCGATTTATAGCCTATTCACTTTACTAAAATAACAAAAATATTAATTGTATTATATCTGACTTAAAATTTTCTTACTATAAAAGTCTTATTTCTTTCTGTAACTCTATCTATATATTTATATTAGATCATTTGGTTAGTTAGACATTAAATGACCTTTTCAGGTTCGACATTTACTAATCTGTCATGATTTATGGCAAGTCAAAACTTGACTTATATGATATATTATAACACATAGGAATGTCCTCAAGCATAGTCATATATCATCATCATGATATCATATATTATATACTATATCATATCATATTTTATACTTAAAGTGTAAATCTCCTAACTTCAAAGTTGAATTACGATTTTTGCCCTGCACTAAATTAAAATCTAATTAAATATTTGATTAAATGGTCATATTTTATTTACGTAAACGGGGAAGTAGAAGCCTAACATTTGCATTTTATTTCCTTCTTTATTTCTAATTAATGCGAACTTACTCACTTAGAAAAAAACTTTTCATTCTTATTCCAAAATTATGAAGAAATTGAGGAGTTGTAATGAACTCAAATATAAATTATAGGCCAAAGTCATCTGCATAGTTAAAAGATAAAAGACTATATATATATGGCAAACTCTTCATTTCTATTTAATGATGCATTAAAAATTATGATCATATGAGAATGTGGAAAAGTTATTCAACTAAAGGAGTTGTCATTAGTCTTTTCCCATGAACTGAAAAGTGCAAAGCAAACTACTTCTAATAATTTCAGGTAGAAATTGGTACAATTCAATTCAATATTTTGTTCTCTTGGATTTGATGATGAATTCATTTATTCCAAAGAAAAAATACGAAGCATGTTAGAAAACATTCACCTTCAATTCTTCGTTAATTCACCTCAGAAGATTTCCACTATCGGGTTTAGTTAGACTCTGAAGAAATTAAGATACAATAAGCTCAAATAAAATATAACTGGAGGAGTCTGAGAAAATAGTTTCCAGAGAATATGAACTATGGACTAATCTTGTATTCAGTCTGTTAATGATCTTATATAGAATTACAACTTTAATAGAGTCACAATCCCACTAAAGCACTAACTAAATTGACTAGCCTAACTCTCCTAAACTTTAGGGAAGCTATCTGCTACTCTAGAAAATAATAGAACACCCATGTACCAATAAAATATCAAACTAACAACTAAGCTGAAAAATAGTTATACTACAGAATTGGTCAAATTAAACTAGGAATGATGTTGTCAACTTTATCACCCCTTCTCAACATCATCTCTCCATATTAACCATGCCTAGCTGCTTGCAGAAACTCTCCAACTTGTTGACACTAAAACCTTTGGTGAACAAGTTTGTAATTTGATGTTCTATTTTGATGTGCTCCAAACCAATCTCTCTTTGCAACACTTTTTCCCGGATGAACTGTTAATGTATCTCCACATGTTTATTCCTTGCGTGGAAAACTGAATTTTCAGCCAAGCAAATTGTTGACTTATTATCACAATACAATGGAACCTCATAGCCCACTTGTAACGACTTGTTCCCATCATTATAAAAAAGACAATGGGGAAAGAATTGGGGCAAGAACACTTTTGAGTAATGACTTGGAAATTCCTAGCCTAGTCCATATTTAGACGAAATCTGAGTCAGGTGTGGTCTACATAAATCTGGTAATAAATTGGGGATCTAATTATGAATTTGGTCACATGAGTAGATAGATAAGACGCTAAGGAACCCGTACAACTTTATGTAATTGAATTTGGGGGAGTAGAACTCCCAAAACTAATCTTAGTGTGAAAGGGTAGTTTTTAGAACGTCAAGGTTTGAAGGTGTGTTGTTAAATGGGAGTTTGGAACTCAAAATCTGACTTTCTGTCTCCGTGAAAGCAGTCGGGGCGTGATTAATCCCAACAAGGAGTGGCCGCAATAGCGGGTTGGGATCCGCCATAGTGGGACAGTCGCGACTTAAGTAAGGGAAAAGCCCCAATTTTGTTATTTTTCTGCAAACTTTGTTCTTAAGAGCTAAGAGATGACCCAGGGTGATCGTGACAGTTTTCCATGAAATTTAGTGCTAAAAGTAAATATTTTACTCCCCTAATCTATTTTTTGATCCATAGAACTTAGATTCTTAGGTAAATATCATTGGAGGTGGTTTTTAGCATGAAGTTGATGGTGGAAAAATCCCTAGCTGCATATTAGGATCATGGGTTTGGCTTGGGTTAATGGGTTTTTCATAATCCAAGTAAATTAGACCTTAATTATTGATCCTTGCATAATTTACTTGTGTTTAGACCAAGAACAAGCGGAAAATATTCGGAAAGGGAAGACTGAAGTGTCTTAGGAGGATACAAGCTTGGTTTTGAGGTAGGTGATGGTTTGATTTCTTGTTTGTGTGATATATACCGGTTAATTTCTTCATTGTATACATGGATGTATGAGAATAAGAAATTTAAATGAAATCTAATGCTAATGAGAATGTGTACATGAACAATTCCATACCAAGATCCTAATACTTGATTGTATGATTATGAGTACTATTCATTATGGGTGTGATTGTGATTGTAGTTATGTTGATCGGATCGGGTGTCACCTTCTAACACATATATTGGATCAGGTGTCACGTTTCAACACATACTGTGGATCTGGTGTCACGTTCCGATACACTAACAGTTTGGGTATGTGTTCCATGAGAGGACCATTCTGATTATTACCTCCATGTCCATTGTTGTTGATATTGGGAACTGTATGTTGATCTTGAAATGATATATGATCTTTGTATTTTGTATATGTGTGTTTATTATGTTGTGATTGCTTTCCTATGTTCGATTACTGGAATAGCCGCGTGATCCTACCAGTACACTGTGGGTTGTGTACTGATCTGCACTTTCTCATTTTTTGTTGAGTATAAGGCATTTTTAGGCGGGTTTTGGTAGACCTCAACTAGGAGATCAGTGATCAAGATTGTATTCAATGGTGAGCCAATTCTTTCAGGCTGCTATGAGTCCTCTGTTGTGTAGTCCATTCTTTCCAGACTCAGACTTTCTAATTAGCTTTACTCGTATATTTAGTTTTGGGGTTGTACCCATTATTTTAGAATTGTTATTAGTAGTTTTAGTACAATGACTTTCAGTTCTAGGGGTTAATTTTCGCAATATATGTTAGTTGTTTGTTGAACTTTCAGAGTTTATGGGAACTCCATATTTCTTTAGACATTTAAACTTTCTTCAGTATCTTTAAATGCTTAGTTTTTCATTAAGTTGCTTGGTTGGGCTATAGTAATGGTTCTCCCACCGAAAGGTTAGTATGGGTGCCAATCACGACGGCCTAGGTCGTAACAAAGTTTGTATAAGAGCCCTAGGTTTGTTGATCTCATTGTACCAAAACGAGTCTAGTAGAGTCTTGTAGAATGATACAGAGACGTCTGTACTTTTCTTCGAGAGGCTATAGGACTTTAGGAAATCTCTTTGTTTTTCTTTGCTCCTTTCGTGCTATGACTTGATTCCAATTGGTATCTGGTGATCCAAATTGGTATCTAATCTCCTTCACTCTTCTATCCACAGATGGTTAACACACGTTTCAATGGAGTAAGGCCCGTAGGTCCCATCAATGAGCTAGCTGAGAAGCTCATAACAAGAGGCCGCGGTCGAGGAATTGGTAGAGGAAGAGAAAGAGATAGAGGTCAAGGAACGGTAGCACCCTCCAAGAGTGGAGCCCCCATTGAAAATGCTTCTATGGAAGAGGCCCCTCATGTGCCCCAAGAAAGGGTACAAGAGAATGTGGAAATTGAAAATGAGAAGAAAGTTGGACTAGTGGAGGAGGTACAAGTTGAGACTATATGTATTCCTCCCTTAGACCCATTGTTAGCTTTGCAGATCATGTCTTTTCTGAAGGGGTTGGTCGGTCCTGGAATCCTTCCAATAGTGCAAGCTACTCACCCTCCGATCAACCACCCCGTTACTGCTACTATCCTCAGGTTAGATGGAACAGTAGGCATTGATGCCTTCTTTCGTCCCCTATTAGGTCCTGTGATGACTGGTAATGAGCATGAGATGTTGACTAAGTTTCTGAAGTTGAAGTCGCTTGTGTTCCATGGTTCTGAGAGTGAGGACCCCTATAAGTTCATCTTGGATTGTTATGAGAGACTTCCTAAGTTGGGTATTGTACATCACCAAGGAGTAGAGTTTTTGACCTTCCAGCTTCAGGGTGAGGCTAAGTAGTGGTGGAGAGCTTATTGGGAATGAAGATCGCTAGTCTTGCCCCCACTCACTTGTACGCAGTTCCATGCCTTGTTTCTGGAAAAGTATGTGCCCCGAACTTTGAGAGATCGCAAAAAGGATGAGTTCATGGCTTTGGAGCAAGGTGGTATGTCTGTAGTTGTTTATGAGGCTAAGTTCCATGATTAGTCTAGATATGCCACACAATTGGTGACTACTGAGGAGGAGAGGATTGATCTATTCGTCAAGGGACTACACTCTAAGTTACAGGTACTGTCTGTTCGCATGACCTCTGTAGGGAAAATTTTAATGAGGTGACAGATTTTGTGAAGAAAGTGGAAGGAGTTCGACGTGATGGGAAGGTCAAGGCTTTGCCTAAGAAGCCCAAGAGCAGAGGTAACTTCCATGGTTCCGACTCCAGAGGTTTAGGTTAGCAGACACTTGCAGCCTGACCAATTCAGTCAGCCTTGCCTGCTTCTACAAGTAGTTATTCAGGCACTCCATATCAAAATTTATTCAGGATAGCCAGGGAGCCGCACCTTCAGCGGGCAATAGGTCATCTTTTGAATGCACTTGTTATAATTGTGGAGACCCTGGGCATATGAGGAGAGATTGTCACCACCCGCACATGTTTGACCCCGCGCAGCAGCAGACTAGAGCAGTGGTGCCCGCGGGCAACAATAATAATGGTAGAGGGCATCCACAAGGTAGGCGAAGAGGAAATCAGGGAGGTCGTGGAGGCCGAGGAAATGGTAATGCAGGTAGAGGAGCAGTGCAGCCAGACAAGGAGGTCGCCCGTCAAGATGAAATGAGTTACTGTTATGCCTTTCCGGGCAAGATCGAGGCTGAGGTATCTGATGCAGTGATCACAAGTACTATTCTTATATGTGACTGAATGGCTACTATTTTGTTTGATTCAGGTTCTACTTATTCATATGAGACAGTTTAGTTTGCCTTGGGATTTGAGGGGGTTTGTGATGTACTTGATGCCCCTATCCATGTTTCTACCCCAGTTGGAGAGTCTGTTATAGTCACCCATGTATATCGTACTTGTCCTATTATGCTTATGGGTTTTCAGACTTAGGCTCATTTGGTTATTTTGGATATGACTGACTTTGGTATAATCTTAGGCATGACATGGTTGTCCCCCTATTATGTTGTGCTTAATTGTAATACTAAGTGTCTGACTCTAGAGATCCCGGGTAGGGAAAAGTTAGAGTGCGAAGCGGTGTACAAGCCTAAGCCAACTAAGGTCATATCCTCTATTCGGGCTAGGAAACTAGTGGGGCAGGGGTGTTTGGCATATTTGGCTCATATTCGGGGTGTTGAGGTTAAGTCTCTCTTCATTGAGTTTATATCTGTAGTGTCTAAATTTAAGGAAATGTTCCCTACCAATTTACTTGGTATGCCTCCAGATAAAGATATAGATTTCTGCATTAATTTGGAATCGAGCACTTGCCCCATTTCCATCCCTCCATATGGCATTGCTCCTATAGAATTGAGAGAGCTTAATGCTCAAATCTAGGATCTTCTTGATAAAGGGTTCATTCGTCCTAGTTCTTCCCTGTGGGGTGCTCCTATCTTATTTGTTAAGAAAAATGATGATAGTATGAGGATGTGCATAGACTACCGAGAGTTGAATAGGGTCACCATTCGAAATAAGTATTTGTTGCCTCGGATAGATGATCTTTTTGACCAGTTGCAGGGTGCGTTAGTTTTCTCTAAGATTTATCTAAGGTCTGGTTACCATCAATTAAAGATTGGGCCTGAAGATGTAACCAAAACGGCATTCAGGACCCGCTATGGGCACTATGAGATTTTAGTGATGTCGTTTGGATTGACCAATGTCCTGCAAATTTCATGAGTTTGATGAATTGTATGTTCAAGCCAATTCTAGATTCTCTTTTTATATTCTACATTGATGACATTTTGGTGTATTCAAAGAGTAAGGAAGAGCATATTGACCATCTTCGCATTATGTTAGGTGTCTTTGGGAAACAAAAGTTGTATGCCAAATTTTCCAAGTGTGAGTTCTCGTTGGATGCAGTTGCCTTTTTGGGGCATGTAGTTTCAAGGGAAGGGGTAATTGTAGATCCCCAAAATATTGAAGCGGTTAAGAACTGGGTCCGGCCTAGCTCTGTGACTGAAGTTAGAAGTTTTGTAGGGCTCTCTCGTTACTATCGTCCGTTTGTGAAAAACTTTGCTTCTATTGCCGCTTATTTGACAAGGCTTACCATAATGGAGGTACCTTTCGAATGGACTGAAATATGAAAGGAGAGCTTTCACAATCTCAAGACTCTTCTGACCACAACACCTATTGTGGCACTACCGGTGGAAGATAAAGATTTCATTGTTTATTGTGATACTTCACATTCGGGTTTGGGTGTTGTGTTGATGCAGGTTAAGAATGTCATAGCTTATGCATCGCAGCACTTGAAGGTGCATGAGAGTAACTACCCGACATATGATTTGGAGTTGGCAGCGGTAGTGTTTTCCCTTAAGATCTAGCGGCATTACCTTTATGGTGTCAAGTGTGAGGTGTTTACCGACCATCGTAGTCTGCAACATGTATTCACTCAAAAGGACCTAAATCTGAGACTGTGAAGGTGGATGGAGTTATTTAAGGATTATGATGTAACCATCTAGCATCATCCTGATAAGGCTAACGTGATGGCAGACACATTAAGCCGGAAGGTGGTGAGTATGGGTAGTCTAGCTTGGGTGTGTCCAAGCGACCTTTGGCCTAGAATATTCAAACCTTGGATTCTAAGTTCATGTAGTTGGGCATCTCAGAGAAAGGTGGGGTGTTAGCTAGCATTGAGGTTAGACCCACGTTCATTGAGGAGATCAAACCCAAGCAGTTTGAAGATGAGAATTTGAATGAGCTTAGAAAAAAGATAGTGCTTGGTAAGCCACAAGATGTGGTTCTTGATGCGGATGGTGTGCTTAGTTTTAAGGGGAGAATTTGTGTTCCACGAGTGGATGACTTGCTTCAAAAAATGATGACAGAGTCCCATGGTTCGCGGTATTCCATCCATCCGGGTGTGACCAAGATGTACCGAGACATGAAATGACTTTATTAGTGGCTGAGCATGAAGAAAAATATAGCTGAGTTTGTGACTAAGTGCCAAAACTGTCAGCAGGTTAAGTATGAGCACCAAAGGCCTGCAGGTTTGCTTCAACGAATGCCAATTCCAGAATGGAAGTGGGAAAGGATAGCTATGGATTTTGTGGTAGGTCTTCCTAAGACATTGGGGAAATTTGATTCCATTTGGGTAGTGGTTGATCGACTGACTAAGTCTACCCATTTTATTCCTGTTAAAGTAGACTATAATGCCCAGTAGTTCGCTAAGGTTTATGTGAACGAGATAGTGAGGTTGCATGGGGTGCCCCTTTTTATCATCTCAAACCGTAGTACGGAGTTCACCTCCAAGTTTTTGGGGAAAATTGCATGAGTTGGGCACTCAACTAGCTTTTAGCACATCTTTCCATCCACAGACGGATGGGCAGTCAGAAAGAACGATTCAAGTGTTAGAGGACATGTTGAGAGCATGTGTGATCAACTTTGGAGGGCATTGGGATAAGTTCCTACCTTTGTGTGAGTTCTCATCTAATAATAGTTACCACTCCAACATAGATATGGCACCGTTCGAGGCACTTTATGGGAGGAGGTGTAGATCACCCATATGGTGGTTTGAGGCTAGAGATGTGAAACCTTTCGGGGTTGATTTGGTGAAAGATGCTTAGGATAAGGTGAGAAGAATCCAAACCAAGCTTCTAGCAGCCCAGAGTCGACAAAAAGAGTATGCAGATCATAAGGTAAGGGACATGCCATTTCAAACTGGTGAGCAAGTCCTTCTTAAGGTGTCATCCATGAAATGGGTGATGAGATTCGTCAAGAAGGGCAAGCTTAGTCCTCGATACATTGGACCATTTGAGATTTTTGACTGTGTAGGGCCAGTGGCTTATATGTTGGCCTTACCTCTTAACTTATTTGGAGTTCATCCAATGTCTCATGTGTCCATGTTGAATAAGTATCATGGTGACGGAGATTACATCATTAGGTGGGACTCAATTTTGTTAGACAAGGACCTTCAATATGAAGAGGAACCAGTTGTAATCCTTACTCGTGATGTCCAAAAGTTGAGAACCAAGGAGATAAAGTCTGTGAAAGTTCAATGGAAACATCGTCCGGTTGAGGAAGCTACTTGGGAAATCGAGAAGGACATGCGAGACAAGTATCCCCAGTTGTTTGTCGATGCAGGTACTACTCTACTCTTACATTAACCATTTTTTCTTAGTTTATCACTTGGGGACGAGTGATGCATATCTATTGTAACGACTTGTTCCCGTTGTTATAGAAAAGCCAATGGGGAAAGAATTGGGGACAAAAAACTTTTGAGTAGTGACTAGGAAATTCCAAGCCTAGTCCAGATTTAGACGAAATCTGAATTAGGTGAGGTCTTGGGAAATCAGGTCATGAATGTGGGATCTATTTATAAATTTGATCACGTGAGTAGATAACTAAGACGTTATGGAACCCATACGACTTTACGTAATCAAATTCGGGCAAGTAGAACTCCCGAAACTAATCTTAGCGTGAAGGGGGTAGTTTTAGAACATCAAGGTTTGAAGGTGTGTTGTGAAATAAGAGTTTGGAACTCAAATTCCGACTTTCTGTTTCCATGTAAGATGCCAGGGCAGGGCTGTTATGGCGTGTTAGGGTCCGCTGTAGCGGTCTAGGCGCGACTTATGTCGGGGAAAATCCCTATTTCGTTATTTTTCTGCAAACTTCATTCTTAAGAGCTAGGAGACGACCCAGGGCAATTTTTTGACAATTTTCCCATGACTTTGAGTGCTAAAGGTAAGGATTTTACTCCCATAATATATTTTTCGATCCTTAAAACATAGATTCTTAGGTAAATATCATTGGGGGAGGGTTTTGGCCAGAAGCTGATGGTGGAAAAAGTCGTCGCTGCACATTAGGATCATGGGTTTGGTCTTGGGTTATTTGGTTTGTCATAATCCAAGTAAATTAGACCTTATGTAACACCCCATATTCTACGTGTACTAGTTCTATTTATATGATGCTTATAAATTGCCTTGTGGTATGGTTATGGACTCGGTTTCCTATGTGACTAGTGACAATAGAATAGGTTTAAAGTGAACTACCCATAGATTTTGATGCGACTCGATTAAGTTGATGTAGATGGAAGTATTTAAACTTGAGATCATAAGGTGGTATTTTAGTCTAAAGTTTAAATTGACATAGTGTATATAAGTTTTAAGTTAAGTTAAAGGTATTAAGGTCTAGAAATGGAATAAAATATTGATGTGTTTGCTTGACTTAACTAAGCTAGTAGGTGACAAGTAGGTGCATCACCTACTTTGACTCATTGACCAGCCCAAAGGACCAAGTAGGTGCATCACCTACTGTGACTCTTTTGACCATGTTATTGGGCCAAGTACACTACCACCTACTTGCATTAATCTAGCCCACGTTGATTAGAAGAATAAGGGGAAAATGGACAGCCAAGGCCCAATCTTTCCAAGCCCATGAGATATAATTTGAATGGAAAAGTAGGTGCATCACCTACTTAAATGTGTGCATGTTGGCTGCAAATGAAGTACAAGAAAGGTGGAAAAACAGAACCTATTAAGGCCAAAAATCTGATACAAATATCTAATTTTTCCTCTTATCCAAATTTTAAGCTCTCAAGTTCATATATTTCTCTCTCTCAAGATGAAACAGCCACCTAATATTCCCACTAGGGTTCTAACTATTTTTTTATCTTGTTTCTTCTAAAGCAGCCACAAGATCACCTTCTCTCCTCTATTGTTTCAAGTATATTGGACAGTTCTTCAAGAGGGGTGAAATAGAGATAGCTATGTGTGTTGGCAGCCAAGGTTCTACCACTCTCTTCCAAAGATTAAGAGAATGTTACAAAAATAGTAATTGAAAGAGAATAACAAATTTAGATAGCCAAGGTAAGGGCGCTACCCCAACCTCTAATTATTAGTTTATTTGAGAATTCTAGACTTACTTGTTTATTGCAACTCATGGGATGGTGATTGAAAACCATAAATTCAAGTCTTTTGATTATTTTTTGAGTGTTTAGGACTACTATTGTATTGATTTGTTTATGGGAGGTCATGGATATACTTAGAGAATGATTGTGGAAAGTTGTAGGGGAATATTTATAAGCTATGGTGATGCACCGTTAAATTAAAGTTTTGGTAAGCTCAACGCCCCTTCCCTGGGAAGGTTGTTTTGTGTAAATAACTATAGCAGACAAATTTTTTGAAAGAAAACAATCAATTAGATGGATTATGGGTTGGCTGTCTGGCTACTATTTTGATGAGTTGAATTATCCTGAGTTGGTTGGTAAGCTGCTAATATTAGCCTTAATGATTGGTTGTTGTAGATGAAGACTATGAAGTTAAAGGAAAGGTTGACACTTCGTAATCTATACGAATTGGGAATTGAGGTACGCAAGGTTTTACAATTCCCTATTTCTTTGGCATGAATCCAACACTTGTATTACAAAGTAAGATTTCTAAATGTCCTTGGTAGTGACTGATCCATAGTTGCAGTTCCTACTCCCTAGAGCATTAAAGTGAGTACTCTAATATGAGTTTATTACTAAATGTACATGCTTACTCTACCAAGTATTAGCATGCAAGGTTTAAACTTGTTTCATCGTCAAAGTACCTTTGGCACGTATTCCCCTTATATAAAACTAAATGATCGTAGATTACACATGGTACATATGTTTATATGTTGGATATACAATCTGCCCATAGCTTGACAACTTGCTTCAATTGTGTATTCCGTCATACATGTCATCTTTTCACATGTTCATATGTTCCCTTTATTGGTTATTACTCCCATTGTGTTAGACCATAATGTTACCTCACAAGATCCTACTTTCTCTATTGTACATTTTATATGTACTTACTTGGAATATGTATCCGTCCTTAAGTTGAATCTGCCCACGTTCTCCCTTGGTTCCACATTCATGTATACCTTGTATTTGATATTAGTTAAGGAGTATTTGGCTATCATATAGAGTTCAAATATCTTGGTTGAATGGTAAATGTCTTCACTTGATATGTGCTTCAATTTGAGATGTCAAAATGCTTACTGAGTCATATAAGCTCCTACGTATTACGTTGGTGTCACATTTGCTTCCCATGTCATTGTTATTAGTGTAAGTCCATATTTCTATATCTTCTACTACTGGTCCATAGTTCCAAATCTCAACAATGATTATGACCACCAAAACGACAATCTCAAAAGAGTTATGAACGTCAAAACAACAATCTCAAATATTAAAGAATCTAAGTGAAGCAATCTGTATAATTATGGGTGGCAACCCAGGGGAAAATGCCTAGCATGGGTTGATCCCAATTGGTATAGAAGGGTGGCAGCTCAGGGGCGAAATCCTAGCATAGGCCTATCCCAATTGGTATAAAAGGGTGGTAGCTTAGGGGCGAAAGGCTAACATGGGCCGATCCCAATTCATGGAATTATGAGGACATTATCCCAGGGGTTAAATGCCTAGCATGGGTCATCCTCTTCTACCACTGATCAGCTGGTCATTTGTATCATATTTCTTATAGAGATTATAAGTCACAAAAAAGTAAAGAGAAGAATGTAACATACACGTCCACAAGTATAAGCAAAGGTGGTCTCTAATCCTTATCTATTGGTAGTTGGTTTCACTTGAGCACTCATTTTACATATGGTTGTATAATGCCTTACATATTCAGCACATTCTTTCATACTAACGTCCCTTATGACGCTGCATTTCATGCTGCAGGTACAAGTACTCAACTAGTAGATCTCCCGAATAGAAGCATATGATACTCAGCGGTTGTTGGTGAGCTCTAGCTTGATTCGGGGCATTGCCGAGACTTTACTATGCGTATTTTCATAGTGGTATAGTCATGGATTCCATTAGAGGCTTTGTAGACATTGTAAAGCTCTCATCTGTATTCATAGTTTCACTTGTCACATGTATCGGTTCAGCTGTCGACATGTGTTATATATGAAGCTTCTCATTTTTAAATCTATCAGCATAGTAGTTTACTTTCTCATCATAGGTCACTTGTAAAGCATGTGTTCATATGGTACTTGTCCGCCTCACCTAGGGTTGGGGTGTGACACCTTAATTATTGATCCTTGCATAATATACTTGTGTTTAGAGCAAGAACAAGCGGAAAGAATTTGAAAAGGGAAGACTCAACTGTCATAGGAGGATTCAAGCTTGGTTTCGAGGTAGGTGATGGTTTGATTTCCTGTTTGTGTGATATATGCCGGTTAATTGCTTCGTTGTATGCATGTATGTATGAGAATAAGGAATGTAAATAAAATCTAATGCAAATTAGTATGTGTATATGAACAATTCCATACCATGAACCTAATACTTGATTGTATGATTATGAGTAATGTTCATTATGGGTGTGATTGTGATTGTGGTTGTGTTGATTGGATCAGGAGTCATGTTTCGACACATAAATTGGATCGGGTGTCACATTAAGACACATATATTGGATTGGGTGTCACATCCCAACACATACTTTGGATCGGGTGTCGCATTCCGACACACTAACAGTTTGGGTGTGAGTTCTATGAGAGGGCTATTGTGATTATTACATCCATGTCAATTGTCGTTGATATTGGGAACTTTAAGTTGATCTTGAAATGATATCTGATCTTTGTATTCTGTATATGTGTGTTTACTACGTTGTGATTGCTTGCTTATGTTCGCTTACTGGAATAGCCGTGTGATCCTACCAGTACATTGTGGGTTGTGTACTGACTTGCTCATTATTTTTTGAGTACAGGGCATCTTCAAGCGACTATTGATAGACCTCAGCTAGGAGATTAGTGATCAAGACCAGATTCAAGGGTGAGCTTGTTCTTTCAGGCTCCCATAGGTCCTCTGTTGTGTAGTCCGTTCTTTTTGGACTCAATCTTTCTAATTAGCTTTACTCGATTGTTTAATTTTGGGTTTGTATCCATTCTCTTAGACTTGTTGGTTAGTAGTTTTGGTTCAATGACTTCAGTTCTAGGGGTTAATTTCTGTAATAGTTTTGTTGAACTTTCGGAGTTTATGGTAACTCCATATTTCTTTAGACATTTAAACCTGCTTCCGTATCTTTAAATGCTTAGATTTTCGTTAAGTTGATTGGTTGAGATGTAGTAATGGTTCTCTCACCGGAGGGTAGTGTGGGTGCCAATCACGACGGTCTAGGTCGTCACACTATCGGTTGTCTTAAATCCTTCATCTACTGCATAAGCTATGTACTTTCATGAGCTGCAACTGCTGCTGCCCAATACTCTGCTTCTGTTGTTGACAGCAACACTATTGCCTGCCATTTGCTGCACCAAGAAATTGCTCCAGCCCCAAGCTTAAACACAAAGCCAGTAGTTGAACGACGGGTATCATGGTCTCTTCCATAGTCAAAGTCATAGTATCCGATCAGTTTACATTCTTCACCGTTCTTATACAATAGACCATAGTCAACTGTACTCTTCACATATCTCAAGATTCAATGAACTCCATCCAAATGAGACTTCTTTGGATTTTGCATGTTACAACTCATCACACCTACTACATAAGAGATTCGGGTCTTGTTAAAGTTAAGTAAATCAAACTACCCACCAATGGCCGATACATTTTTGCATCTTCTAAGTCTTTCGCTTCATGAGAACATATCTTAATATGGGGAGTCTCACCACGATCAATGTTGAGGAGATACTACTGGCTAGAGATGTTCAAATGTTAGCCAACAATCTTCAAGCTTTAAGAGGATAGTGGCAGATTGATTTCATTCATTAAGGCCCGGTCTTGTTTTGGTAGAGCAAATTTGTGAGCGTCTGATGATGAAAACTTGTGTCGCATACAAGCTAAGGTGTTGAGAGGTGAAGTCAAGGAGGTTGTGCTTGTTTCTGATGGTGTATTGAGGATTAGAGGTAGGATGTGTGTGTCTAAGGTGGGCGAGTTGGTTCCTTTGATTTTAGAGGAGGCTCACTATTCTCGATATTCTATCTATTTAGGAGTAGCAACGATGTATCACGATCTGAGTCAACATTACTTATGGTGTGTCATGAAGAAGAATGTTACTGAGTTTGTATCTAGGTGCTTGACTTGCCAACAGGTCAAGTGTGAGCACCAGTGGCATGGAGGTGTGTTGTAGAGGATGCCCATTCTTACATAGAAATAGGAACGTAAATCAAATGTTCCCATCTCATTCTAGTCCAGATGAAGTATAAGACGAAGAAGTTAACTCAGCTCGACATTATTCAGATAATCCAAGTTCAGTGGGTGATTGAGGTGCACTATTCACTTCTCACTTCTAGAGGGCCTTGCAGCATGGTTTGAGTAATCCGTTAGATATGATTAAAACTTTTAACTATCATACAAATGATCAATCTTAGAGGATGATTCAGGTGTCGGAGGACATACTTTGAGCATGTGTGATTGACTTGGTGCATGATGGTAACAACACTTACAATTAGCCAAATTTGCCAACAAAATTAGTTATCATTCTATTATCTAGATATCCCCATTTGAGGCATTGTATGGACGATGGTGTAGGTCTTTGATCAGATGGTTTTATTCGGGTGGGATGGACAATTTGGATACTAATGTACTTAGAGATGCCACAAATCAGATCCGCTTGATTCAAGATAGGTTTTAGATGGCTGAGATTCAACAGAAGAGTTATATAGATAAGAGAGTTTGAGCTCTTGAGTTTATGGAGGGTGATCATGTTTGGCTTAAAGTGTCGCCCATGAAAGACATGATGATGTTCAGGAAGAGGGGCAAGCTTAGCCCTCAATTCATTGGACCTTTTGAGATCTTGAATCGAGTTAGAGAGGTATCCTATAAGTTGGTCTTGCCACCAAGATTTTCATTTGTGCATCATGTTTTCCATATCTCCATGATTCAAAAGTAATGAGTCTCACGTGTTTTCCCTCAATTTAGTAGTGTTGGGTGCAGATTTATCCTTTCAGAAGGATCCTATAGTTATATTGGATAGGCATGTTCACAAGCTTAGCACCAATTAGATTGCTTTAGTAAAGGTGCATTGGAAGAACCACTCAGTTGGAGAGGTGACTTGGGAAACGGAATCCGACATGCGTGTAGATATCCTTAGCTTTTTTAAGCTTTAGGTACTTTCTTTTTTATGTAATGTTCGAGGAAAAACATGGTTTTTAGTGGTAGATAATGTTATGACCCGGAAGGTTATTTTTGGAAAAATATCATAAAATTACCAATTTATCCCTTCCGATTGTTGCCCCTAGTAATTTCTGATCAGTTTGTGAAGTTGGTTTTGAAAATTGAGTAAAAGGTTGAGATTTTTGGAAGTTTTTAGCTATGGAAGGCTTAAGTTGGTCAAAAGTGATTTGTGGTGTCAATAAAAATTTTGAGTCTCAAAATGGAATTTTGTTAGTTCCGTTAGTTTTGAAATGTGGGATTTGGTGTAGGAGAATTATCAGTTTCTAATTTGGAGTTGTTTCGTGGATTTGAGGTCTTAAGTTTAAAGTTTATAAAATTTGGCCTTCGAGTTAACTTTGATCAATATCCAGGGTTTGGATGCTCATATCAAATTTCTGATAGTCTCGTTGGGTTCGAGGGATGGTTTTGGGCCTAGGAGAGGTTTTGGTTGAATATTTCAAAGATTCCAAGCTTGGTTTAGTCTTTTTAGGCATTATGTTAGTTTAGTGCGACTTTCATGGGTTTTGGATCAAGGATACCTCATATTCTTATTTCAATGATTTCATTGAGTTTGGAACATTAAGTTTAGTTGGGTAGCATTTTTAGTTTGTGTGTACGGGGTTCCACGCAAATCCCGAGGATCATTTTGAAGATATTGGGAGTTTCTGAGTTACTGCTGAATCTGGTGCCCACCACGTTTGCGGGTAGGCCACCGCGTTCATGGAGGGTCATTTGGTTGGCCTCTCCGTTTTTGGAGTGAGTGTCGTGTTTGTGTACTTTAATGACCTTTTAGTCCACATTCCCCGACAGTTTCCATGTTCGCAGAAACCGCCGGATAGAATGTTTTCCAAAAATCAGAATTTCTTTCCATTTCCTCCATTTTTAACCTCAAAAGCTCGATAAAGGTGATTTTGCAAGAGTTTTTCAAGAAACTTCAATTCGGTAACAGGTTTCAACTCCCCTTTTTATTGTTCACTAATTATTGCAATATTTTATCATTTAAATTGCTAATTTGGTTTCAAATGTAAGGAGATTTTTTAAAAACATAAGGTTTTGATTTAAATGGAGATTATGGACTGATTTCAACTCTTTTTTTAAATGGTTTTCGCCGTTAGTTTCCAAATGTTTTGGGTAACACAATTTTATACTGAATTCTAGGTTTACCCTTCATTTTTGAAATTGGCTTCTTGGGGCATTTCGACCCCGGTTTAAAAAATATTGATATAGGTGTTGATAGTTTTGATTTCATATTGTAAATTCTTATTTGAATAGCTTGTGTTGATTCGAAGACCCAACGAAGAGGGAAGACTTAAGTTTTTGAGTAATTGATTGATTAAATTGAGGCAAGTGAACTTATATACCTTTGTTAAGCATATAGAATCTTGTACTTCCTTGCTATATGTGTTGGGGAGTAATGAGAATTGGTCAAGGGATTCATGTAAGAATCATATATGGTAATTTATGATGTGAATTTGCTAAGCAACTTGGGTTAAAACGAGAATCTTGTTGATTTGTATGAATTGATCATACTATAGGCAATTGGCCAAATGAGATAAATCACTCGATGATATGATTTTATTGACTATTATTGGATGATTTTGATCTATTATCCTAATATTTGATCATTGCACTATTATGTTTGCATTGATGTTATACCACAATTGTGATAATATTGGTGAGGATGAGTTGAAATAGGGACGAGCTACATGTCTGTGGTGGAAATATTTAGTGGAAATAAGGATCAGGCCACACGTTTGTGGCAGAAACAATGAAATGAAATTTGGATAGGGCCATACACTCGTGGCAGATGCATAAACTAGGAAGTCTCGCATGGGTTCTGAATTGAGATTCAGCAGATGCATATCACAGGGACTGACATGCATCACTTTACTTGACAATGTAGTGAATTGCACATCATTCACCATTCATGGACTTGTGAATACTTCTTTGGTGACCTTGTGCTTGAATGACTTGGTGTTGGCATTGATAAAATGTATTGTTGAAGTGTTATTATTGAACTATGTGCTACTTGAATTGTGAATTGTTAGGTTATACTGATTTATATGCAATTTATAGTTTATGGAGGTTCGGTTAGCTGTGATAGGAGTATTTGTATTCTTCTTTGCTTTAGGTTGTTCTTAGAGATTTACTTGATGAGTAAAGTGTTTTTTGGTACTCACCCCTTTCTTGTACACTTGCTTAGGTTTTGAGCCTTGATCATTGTGATACTCTTCATTTTCTTTACTTCATCTGAGGCTTTTTTGTGGACACTTGATGGGTAGCTGCTTGTCATCTCAATGGACCCTCTTGTTCCTTTTTATTTTCTTGTTCTACTTTAGAAAAAAAAACATTTTAGACTTGTATTTTATTTCAATTCAGTTGTAATATTGTAACATCTCGCACCTAGAAACGACTATAAAGAGTTTAAAATATGAAAATATTGATTTTTGGAAAGAATAAGGAAATCTGGAAATTTTGTCTAAGTTAAGAAAGTGAGTTTTTGCCATTTTCAAATGGCCATAACTCCTAGCTCAAAAGAAGATAGGAGCAGCTCTTGACATGGTTGGGAAGCCCTTGGAGAGATATTTCCAACGCTTTCGAGATTGCACGATTTCGACATCGTATGAGTGAGATATGCCTTTCGGATGTTGGGCTGTTGGATTGAGGAAAATCCCAATCCAGATTTAGGGAAGGGCAAAGTAGTCTTTTCTCTAATTAATTTCTTAATTTGATTTTAGGGGTTTATTGGGGTAAAAACAGAACCTAAATCAGTTTTGGAAAATTAAAGAACGCTTAGGGCTTGGAGAAGAGAGAAAAGAAGAAAGAAAGGGAGAAAAAGGCAAGGATTCATCAAGATCATCTAAGCTTGCGAGTAGAATTCATCGGGGGTGATCCCTATTAAGGTATGTGAGATCTTTTCGTGTTGGGTTAGTTCACTGAGACACCAACTTGTTTCAATCCAATTGTTTTGAGTTGTTTACATGTTGAAGAAGTAAAGTTCTTGAAGAAAAAATTGTAGAATTCTTGTTGGTTGAGTTGTTGATTCTTGGAGGTGAGTTGATTCATGTTTCTAAGTTGTTTTTCGAGTTAGATTCGTTGTATATTGAGGGTACAATTGATCCTAAGTGTTTGGGGAAGGAACTATGGAAGTTAGGGAGGTTTAGAGAGGAAGAACGGAAGAGAAAAGTTGGAAGTCGCTAGGCAAAAGGGCTGGGGCGCCGCGCCTGCCAGAGTGCCACAAAAATTTCTCTGAAGTTTGGCATTTGGCGTGTCGCGCCAGCCAGAGAGCCAACCAGACTTCTTTGAAGTTTGAGGGCTGGCGCCCCGCGCCTCTCAGAGCTCTAGGGCACCAGTTCTCCCCATTCGTTCCCCACCTCTTGGTACTTGTTCCTAAGCGATGTACCTATGTTTTCTAGTTGTTTCCAACACTCTAAGGTACATCTAAACATCATGAAATCAACTATAAACATAAGATCATGAACCTTGAATCCATAATCCAATTCAAGGAAAGTTAAGATCAAAGTCAAAGAAGTTAAGAGTCTAGTCTAGAAGTTAAGAAGTAAGTCAAAGCAAAGTTTCTTAAAGTTTTCAAGAGTCTTTAACATACGTTTTAACTTCGTTTTAAGGCTCAAGTTTCAAGTTAAGCAAAGAATAAAGAGTTGCGTTCATTTCTCAAAAAGCTATAAGGGGACTAAGTATTCCCAAAGAGTTTATAAATGTTTTCACATTTGAGCAAGAAAGGGAACATCGATTCCAAGAGAGCTTTTAAGCTAAGTTTTGAGTAATTATCTCAATTCGAAGAAAGAGTTTTGTTTTTACAAAAATATGAGCTAAGTATATTTTGGGAGTAGTATTGAGCATCGATATGGGGATGCGAGTTCATATTAACTCAAGTCTCTGTAAACCATGTAGCCATCATGGGTAGTAAATGATCTTACTTTTTAGATGACTCCTTAAGATTCTTTTAGCATAGACTACTGGATCCACTAAGTTAAGCGTTCTATATGACAGCAAAGTATAGAACAGTTCTGGCAGCGTGGGCAAGACACTGTATCACCACTTAGGCTCATAGTGGTGGTTGTCGGTTAGAGAATCTCCCACAAAAGTTATATTACTTTTATATTTAAGTAATGTTGAGTTTGTTATTGCTTTATCTTTAACTAACTAAGTTGTTTACACTGTTTTACAAGTTTATATATATTGAATGTGTCTTATTACTTTATATTGAGTTTAGTTGTTCATAAGTTAAACAGAGCCAAGGTAAGTGTTCCTTTGTACTCTTTTCAAGCTTAAGTTGTTGTTTAGCTTTCCAACTCGCATACTCTTACATTCAATGTACTGATGCCAGTTGGCCTACATCTTACTAAGATGCACACTCAATTAACCAGGATCATCATCCAGCACGCCATTGATCTAGTTGAGCACTCCAGAGTCAGTAGTGAGTCTCCTTGCATTTTGGAGGACTCTGTTACTTCGTTTTCCTAGTTTTGCTTTATTAGGATGTTGTGGGGTCTGTCCCAACATCCATCTCAATATTATAGAGGCTTTATAGACAGTCAGACAGTTAGTATTGAGTCTCTCATCTATGTATTTGCAGATACTTTGTTTTGATACATAAGTTGCCATTTTGGCTAAGATGTTATCATTTAAACTATTGCATTGAGTCTATTATGTTGAGTTAAGTAAGCAGGCCAAGGGTCCGCTTGGGGCCAGAGATGGTCTTCAAGTGCCAGCCACATCCAGGGTGTAGGCTCGGGGAGTGACAAACTTGGTATCAGAGCACAGAGTTCAAGAATCCTAGGGACTCTATGATGCCGTGTCTGTAGAGTCCTAGTTATCAGTGTGAAGCTCGCCATATCTATAATTAGGAGGCTGCAACATTTAGGAAATTCTTCACTTCCTTCATATCCATCTCGTGCGTTAGAGTGTATCTCTAAAAGTTTCCCTCCAATTCGTGCTTGTGCGTGTTACAGATAACCATGCCTCCACGAAGAACAGCACGAGGTCGTCCAGCTAGGAGAAATGTTGAACCACAAGAGCAAGAGGTACCTAATGCACCAAACGTGCAACCTCAAGGCGAGGTCACTAATGCCGAATTCCGTGAGGCTATCCGGATGCTGAGCCAAGCTGTGACTAACCAAGTTGGGCAGCCAAGAGGACCAAGGCAAGATGAGGCTGAAACTTCGAGGATTCGCGAATTCTTGAGAATGAATCCTCCTAGTTTCATTGGTTCGGTCACTACTGAGGATCCGAAAATTTTTATTGAGGAACTGAAGAAGGTATTTGATGTGATGCATGTGGCAGATATTGAGCGAGTTGAACTAGCTGCATATCAACTGAAGGATGTTGTTAGAATATGGTTCGATCAATGGAAAGGGGGTCGACCTGAAAATGCACCACCTGCTAGTTGGGCTTGCTTCGAGGAAGCCTTCTTGGGGCGTTTCTTTCCCCGAGAACTGAAGGAGGCTAAGGTACGCGAGTTTCTTACACTGAAACAGGATTCCTTGAGCGTGCATGAGTATGGGTTGAAGTTCACCCAGTTGTCCCGCTATACTCCTAAAATGGTTAAGGACATGATGAGCAGAATGAGCTTGTTTATTGCTGGCTTAGGTCGTCTGTCAAGCTAAGAGGGCAGGGCAGCGATGCTGATAGGTGACATGGACAAATCAAGGTTGATGGTTTATGTGCAGCAGGTTGAAGAAGAGAAGCTGAGAGGCAGGGAAGAGTTCAGAAGTAAGAAAGAGAAGACAGGGAATGAGTCTGGAAAACAGAAAGGCAATGAGAATCTTTCGTCCTTTCAGTAGAAGAAAAAGGGGCCTACTCTATCATCTGCTAGTGCACCTGCACCTCAAAACAAAGGCGAATATTATGGTCAAAATTCGTAGAACTTTAGATCTAAACTAGCGCAGTCCCAGGGTAGTGTGGCACAAGGAGGTAGTTGGGATCCTGCATGTGCTAAGTGTAGGAGAACTCAGCCAGGTAAGTGTCGTGATGGCTTGACAGGTTGTTTCAACTGTGGACAAGAGAGACACTTCTTGGAAGAGTGTCATAAAAATAAGCAAGGTAGTGGAAATCCAGGCAATAGAGCCCAATCTTCTTTAGTTGCTCCACCAGACAGGGCTGCACCTAGAGGTACTACTTCTGGTACTGGTGGAGGAGCAAACCGCCTTTATGCAATCACCAGTCGCCAAGAGCAAGAGAACTCTCCAGATGTTGTCATTGGTATGATCACAGTCTTTGCTTTTGATGTTTATGCTTTGCTAGACCCAGGAGTAGGTTTATCTTTTGTGACCCCTTATGTTGCAAATAAGTTTGATGCTATCCCTGAGAAACTTTGTAAACTTTTCTGTGTTTCCACACCTGTTGGGTAGTCTATTCTAGCAGAAAGAGTCTATCGTGAATATCTTATTTCCATCAATCACAAAGACACCATGGATGATCTAGTTGAACTAGAAATGGTAGATTTTGATGTCATTCTAGGTATGGACTGGCTTCATGCCTGTTATGCCTCCATAGATTGCAGAACTCGAGTTGTCAAGTTTCAGATTCCTAATAACCAGTTATAGAATAGAGTAGTAGTTTAACAATGCCTAAAGGTCGTTTTATTTCGTACCTTAAGGCAAGAAAGTTAGTTTCGAAGGGTTGTATCTATCACTTAGTCCTAGTTAATGACTCAAGTGTTGAGGTACCTCCCATTCAGTCAGTTCCTATAGTAAGAGACTTACCAGAAGTCTTTCCTGATGATCTACCCGGAGTCCCTCGTGAGAGAGAAATAGACTTTGGTGTAGACATCATTCCAGATACTTGTCCTATCTCTATTCCGCCATACAGAATGACACCAGCAGAGTTGAAAGAGAAATTGAACGATCTCCTAGATAAGGGTTTCATTCGACAAAGTGTCTCACCTTGGGGCGCACCGGTCTTGTTTGTGAGAAAGAGAGATGGTTCCCTTAGGATGTGTATAAATTACAGTCAATTAAATAAGGTTACCATCAAGAACAAGTATTCTCTTCCAAGGATAGATGATCTATTTGATCAGCTTCAGGGTACCACCTGTTTTTCTAAAATTGACCTTAGATCAGGCTACCATCAGTTGAAAGTTAGGAAATGTGATATTCAAAAGACAGCATTCAGGACTAGATATGGTCATTATGACTTCTTGGTCATGTCCTTTGGTTTGACCAATGCACCAGCAGCGTTCATGGATCTTATGAACAGAGTCTTCAAACCTTATTTAGATATGTTTGTTATCGTCTTCATTGATGACATACTAATCTATTCAAAGAATGAAAAAGATCATGCTAGTCATCTCAGATTAGTTCTTCAGACCTTGAAAGATAAGGAGTTTAATGCCAAGTTCTCTAAGTGTGAGTTTTGGCTTAAGTCTGTGGCATTCTTGGGCCATATTATTTCCAGTGATGGTATTAGAGTTGACACTCAGAAAATTGAGGCAGTGCAGAATTGGCCTAGACCCACATCTCCAACTGATATTAGGAGTTTCTTGGGATTGGCTGGCTATTATAGGAGATTTTTTTAGGGTTTCTCGTCCATTTCGTCGCCTTTGACGAAGTTGACTCAGAAAATAGTGAAGTTTCAATGGTATGAAGCTTGTGAGAAAAGCTTTCAGGAATTGAAAAAGAAGTTGACTACTACCCCAATTTTGACCTTACTAGAAGATACTCAAGGTTTTGTGTTGTATTATGATGCATCCAGAGTTGGTTTGGGTTGTGTGTTAATGCAGAATGGCAAGATGATAGCTTATGCCTCCAGACAATTGAAGGTTCATGAGAAGAATTATCTAACCCATGACTTAGAGTTGGCTGTTGTAGTTTTCACCTTGAAGATTTGGCGACACTACTTGTATGGTGTTCATGTTGATATATTCACTGATCACAAGAGCTTGCAATATGTATTCACTCAGAAAGAGCTCAATTTCTGACAGAGGAGGTGGTTGGAATTACTCAAGGATTATGACATGAGTATTCTTTATCACCCAGGTAAGGCTAATGTGGTTGCTGGTGCTTTAAGAAGGTTATCTATGTGTAGTACCACCCACGTTGAGGAAGAAAAGAAGGAGTTAGCTAAAGATGTGCACAGACTTGCACGCTTGGGAGTCAGACATATGGATTCCACAGAAGGAGGAATAGTGGTGACGAATGGGGCTGAATCATCACTAGTGTTAGAAGTGAAAGAAAAGCAAGACCAAGATCCCAATTTGCTAGACTTAAAGGAAAATGTTCATAAGCAAAGAGTATTAGCTTATGAACAAGGGGGAGATGGTGTATTAAAATATCAAGGTAGATTGTGTGTACCAATGGTGGATGAACTCCAAGAGAGGATCATGGAGGAAGCCCATAGCTCCATATATTCCATTCATCCAGGTTCCACAAAGATGTATCGCGATTTGAGAGAAGTGTTGTGGTGGAATGGCAAGAAGAAGGGTATTGCAGAGTTTGTTGCTAAGTGTCCAAATTGCCAGCAAGTGAAAGTCGAGCACCAAAGGCCCGGTGGTTTGGCGCAGAATATAGAACAACCAGAATGGAAGTGGGAGATGATTAATATGGATTTCGTCACAGGTTTGCCAAGGTCTCGCAGACAACATGATTCTATTTGGGTGATTATCGACAGAATGACAAAATTAGCCCAGTTTTTGCCGGTAAAGACTACCCATTCGGTAGAAGATTATGCTAAGCTATATATTCAAGAAGTGGTAAGACTCCATGGAGTTCCGGTCTCCATTATTTCAGATAGAGGTGCATAATTTACTGCACAGTTCTGGAAATCTTTCCAGAAAGGTTTGGGTTCGAAGGTGAATTTAAGTACTGCCTTTCATCCTCAGACAGATGGGAAAGCAGAGCATACCATTTAGACCTTAGAAGATATGTTGAGGGCCTGTGTGATTTATTTCAAGGGGAATTGGGATGATCACCTGCCTCTCATAGAGTTTGCTTACAACAACAGTTATCATTCTAGCATCCAGATGGCTCCTTATGAAGCTCTTTATGGGAGAAGATGCAGATCTCCTATTGGATGGTTTGAAGTTGGTGAAGTAGGGTTGATAGGACCAGATTTAGTCCATCAAGCTATGGACAAGGTTAAAGTGATTCAAGAAGGGTTGAAAACGGCATAGAGTCGTCAGAAATCTTACACAGATGTTAGGAGAAGGCCATTAGAGTTCGAAGTAGATGATTGGGTTTATTTGAAGGTTTCACCCATGAAGGGTATCATGAGGTTTGGTAGGAAGGGAAAACATAGTCCCTGGTATATTGGACCTTATCGCATAGCCAAGAGGATTGGCAGTGTAACTTACGAGTTGGAGCTACCACAGGAATTAGCGGCGGTTCATCCGGTATTTCACATCTCTATGTTTAAGAGGTGCATGGGATATCCTTCATTGATAGTGCAAACTGAAAATGTTGAGATTAAGGATAATTTATCTTATGAAGAGATTCCGGTCCAGATTTTAGATCGCCAAGTTCACAAGTTGAGAACAAAGGAGGTCGCATCAGTCAAAGTCCTTTGAAGGAACCAATTTTGATGAAGAAGCTACTTGGGAAGCTGAAGAGGATATGAAGAAGAGATATCCACATCTCTTTGAATCCGGAGAAAGTTCAGATTAAGGTACTAATCCTCTTCTTGGTACTAGCTAAACTATGAGTATGCATATTGTTACTTGCTTTTTCTTGTTGAGTCTTGAACTTGATGTTGCTACCTTTAGCTTAGTGAAATAAAGCTCATTCGAGGACGAATGATCCCAATGGGGAGATATTGTAACATCTCGCACCTAGAAACGACTATAAAGAGTTTAAAATATGAAAATATTGAATTTTGGAAAGAATAAGGAAATCTGGAAATTTTGTCTAAGTTAAGAAAGTGAGTTTAGGCCATTTTCAAACAGCCATAACTCCTAACTCAGGAAGAGTTAGGAGCAACTCTTGATATGGTTGGGAATCCCTTCGAGAGATCTTTCCAACGCCGATGTGATTTCACGATTTCGACATCGTATGAGTGAGATATGCCTTTTGGAAGTTGGGCTGCTGGATTGAGGAAAATCCCAATCCGGATTTACGGAAGGGCAAAGTAGTCTTTTCTCTAATTAATTTCTTAATTTGATTTTAGGGGTTTATTGGGGTAAAAATAGAACCTAAATCAGTTTTGGAAAATTAAATAACTCATAGGGCTTGGAGAAGAGAGAAAAGAAGAAAGAAAGGGAGAAAAAGGCAAGGATTCGACAAGATCATCCAAGCTTGCGAGTGGAATTCGTCGAGGGTGATCCCTATTAAGGTATGTGAGATCTTTTCGTGTTGGGTTAGTTCACCCACACACCAACATGTTTCAATCCAATTGTTTTGAGTTGTTTACATGTTGAAGAAGTAAGGTTCTTGAAGAACAAATTGTATAATTCTTGTTGGTTGAGTTGTTGATTCTTGGGGGTAAGTTGATTCATGTTTCCTAGTTGTTTTTTGAGTTAGATTAGTTGTATATTGAGGGTACAACTGATCCTAAGTTTTTGGGGAAGGAACTATGGAAGTTAGGGAGGTTTAGAGAGGAAGAACAGAAGAGAAAAGTCAGAAGTCGCTGGGCAAAAGGGTTGGGGCGCCGCGCCTGCCAGAGTGCCACAAAAACTTCTCTGAAGTTCGGCTTCTGGCGTGTCACGCTAGCCAGAGCGCCAACCAGACTTCTCTGAAGTTCGGCCTCTGGCGTGTCACGCTAGCCAGAGCTCCAACCAGACTTCTCTGAAGTTTGAGGGCTGGCGCCCCGCACCTCTCAGAGCTCCAGGGACGCGAGTTCTCCTCGTTCATTCCCCGCCTTTTGGTACTTGTTCCTAAGCAATGTACCTATGTTTTCTAGTTGTTTCCAACATTCTAAGGTACATCTAAACATCATGAAATCATCCATAAACATGAGATCATGAACCTTGAATCAATAATCCAATTCAAGGAAAGTTAAGATCAAAGTCAAAGAAGTTAAGGGTCAAGTCTAGAAGTTAAGAAGTAAGTCAAAGAAAACTTTTTAAAAGTTTTCAAGAGTCTTTAACAAACGTTTTAACTTCGTTTTAAGGCTCAAGTTTCAAGTTAAGCAAAGAGTAAAGAGTTGCGTTCATTTCTCAAAAAGCTATAAGGGGACTAAGTATTCCCAAAGAGTTTATAAATGTTTTCACATTTGAGCAAAAAAGGGAACATCGATTCCAAGAGAGCTTTTAAGCTAAGTTTTGAGTAATTATCTCAATTCGAAGAAAGAGTTTTGTTTTTACAAATATATGAGCTAAGTATATTTTGGGAGTAGTATTGAGCATCGTTTTGGGGATGCGAGTTCATATTAACTCAAGTCTTCATAAACCATGTAGCCATCATGGGTAGTAAAGGATCATACTTTTTAGATGACTCCTTAAGATTCTTTTAGCATAGACTACTGGATCCACTAAGTTAAGCGTTCTATATGACGGCAAAGTATAGAACAGTTCTGGCAGCGTGGGCAAGACACTGTATCACCACTTAGGCTCATAGTGGTGGTTGTCGGTTAGAGAATCTCCCACAAAAGTTATATTACTTTTATATTTAAGTAATGTTGAGTTTATTATTGTTTTATGTTTAACAAACTAAGTTGTTTACACTGTTCTACAAGATTTATATATATTTATATATATTGCATGTGTCTTATTGTTTTATATTGAGTTCAGTTGTTCATGAGTTAAGCAGAGCCAAGGTAAGTGTTCCTTTGTACTCTCTTCAAGCTTAAGTTGTTGTTTAGCTTTCCAACTCGCATACTCATACATTCAATGTACTGATGCCAGTTGGCCTGCATCTTATTATGATTCAGACTTAGGTAACCAGGATCAGCATCCAGCACGCCGTTGATCCAGTTAAGCACTCCAGAGTTAGTGGTGAGCCTCCTTGCATTCCGGAGGACTCTGTTATTTCGCTTTCCTTGCTTTGCTTTATTAGGATGTTATGGGGTCTGTCCCAACATCCATCTCAGTATTATAGAGGCTTCATAGACAGTCAGACAGTTAGTATTGAGTCTCTCATCTATGTATTTGCAGATACTTTGTTTTGAGACATAAGTTGCCATTTTGGCTAAGATGTTATCATTTAAACTATTACATTGAGTCTATTCTGTTTAGTTAAGTATTCCGCTGAGTTAAGTAAGACAGGACATGGGTCCGCTTGGGGCCAGAGATGGTCTCCGAGTGCCAGCCACGTCCAGGATGTCGGCTTGGGGCGTGACAAATATTTTAATGGCTTGTAAACATGACAATCAAATTTTGAGGGTATTTATGAAATTAACTAAGTGATCCACATTTATGTTTATTGATAGTCTATTTTTATGCATTTCGATCGTTATATTTGGGTGTTAGGCTAACTTAATTTGGTAGGATAAGATGAGTGCTACAACTCCTATTTTTTTGTCGTGAAAGAATCCGTGCAATATGTTACTAGTGATTGTTGAGGAAGGTTATTTGCTTATTGACAACATAGTTCTTAGGGTTTTATTGTCACATAGTTGTCACAACTATTGGGTTGAGCTTATGAGAGCTTAATTCTTAGTTGCTTATTAGTTGTGTTTTCTATTTATCATGATGAACTTGGTTCTATAAATGATGACGGGTTTAGTTAGGTATGGATGAATTGGACTAAGGCACAAGCTTCATGTACTGTTCAAAAGGGGCGAAGGAGTTGGCATGTGAACTTGAGAGGAAATAGCAGGTTGGTTGATTTGGCATTATGGTAGTCTTGCATTCATGAGTATTAATATGGTAGAAGGGCTAGGCTATGATTTAAAATTATGGTGGCATAACAGAGAGGCATGGGATCAAGGTGCATTTGTTATGAACTTTTACCTGGGAAGGGTAAGAGTATGTGGATAGAGGCTTGGAGTTGTCTAGCCTTCATATTGTATGTTTTATTCTGATTATCTATATTATATTTTGTGGTAGGTTCGGATCGACAGATGATGTCTGCCAATACGTGTTGTTTGTAATGATACTACTCTTGCTATGCCATTTGATATAGTCTGATTGCAGGCTCAGTGGTGTTTCATAGGTGAATATGATGGTGATCTCCGACAACTTTCTACTCCTTTAGTAATTCTTTTACATGTTTAGACAAGTTCTCTTGTGAGGATTTTTCGATCATCTGTAAAAGGTTTTTCATTTTAGTTGATGTGTTCATAAATCTTTAAGGTCTTAAAAGAATTTTGTAGTATTGTATTAATTTCCACATGTTTTAATTTAAATTGGGTGGTAACAGTTCTCTTATCTAGGTGTTAGATTAGGTGTCTGCACGACTCGATGAATTGGGTCATGACATTATTAGACTATGTTTTTAATATTGACATATCAATTTACAGTAATCAATCCATCATTCTATGGAAGTGCAAGTATGTCAAGTATAAGTATTCTTTTAAGTGATTTGTTCAAAGATTTTTCTGCCAATTAGATCCTCTGAATTTTGAATATCTCAAAGCCCATGGGTTCTGTAAAGAGTTTAACCCTTTGCTTGAAATTATTCAATGTTATCTGCTCATACCATGCAGGAGAAGTATGGAGTTGCCTAACTCAATTGAACTGCAGACAACTTTGGCTCAAGAAATATCACTTACTGTATATATCTTCCATGTTTGCTTCTACCTTTTAATTATATATACATATTTAGTAAATTTAACTGATGAGTCATGATACACATCCCTTGGGTCTTTCTAGATTCGCCCCTGTGGACTTGTATCAAATTTATTCCTTTTTGTACAATATTGAGTACAAGAAGTAATAAATTTCACGGACGTTACATGTCATGTCTGTTTGAGTGAACTAAAACGGTACGAGTCCTCCCATGCAGTCATGTATATCTCAATGAGTGCATTTATACTTGGATGACTAAACCTACGACATGTCCTGAATGCCGCTATGTTATAGCCAACTAGTTATTGGCTTAATATATTTGTATTTTTTTTCTTTCGATTGTAATATAGATGACTCTATTTTCATTGTAATAGTTTTGACATGATATTACCAAATAATAGAATTTTTTATTAAATTCGTTATTAATATTGTAAATATGAATTTAATTTGATATTCATTATTTCATATCTGTTGTTAATTATATAGTCGTATTATTTTTTGTTTCTCTTGAAAAACCTATTAAGTAGAAGAATATAAATATTTTTGAGTTTTAAGAAAAGATAAACTAAATACATATATTAGTCATGTTTTACGGATTATTTTACTTAAAAGTTTTTTTTAAGAAAAAAGTAATAAAATAAAAGTTGGACCAAGAAAACAAAATGGCAATTCCAAAATTATCAAAAAATCCTAAGGTTTAATTCACTCAAACACATCGTACATTTTGTGCACCTCAGAGGCATCTTCTAGGCCTCACGTGTAATTTTTGGGCCTCATGAGTATCTCGTGGGTCTCACATGTATATTATGGGTCTCACGTGTATCTTATGAGCCTTACGTACATTTCATATGTCTCATGTATATGTGTTTTTAACACTACTAGCTAGTTATGAAGCATAGAAAAACAAAAAATTGTAAATGAATTGACTAATTGCTTTCGTAGAATTTTTTTTATCCTAGTCAATGGACTAATGTTGATACATACAAATATGAGAGATTTTTTAGTATAAAAAAATAAACCAGGATGTAACAATATATCGTACGTGTGCTTGCCAAAAAGAAAAGTGGGTAGGTGATTTTAAGTAAAGCTTGATCGTCTATATTGTGGTATTCACTGGTTTAATTCTAGTTTCACTTCTTGTTCTTTATTAGGAGGCACGCTAAAGGACTAGGCGTGTTGCCCCCCTATGACGTAGTAGAAAAATTATGTACAAGAAGGTATGAATTTCATAGAAAGTACGTGTCGCGTATGAATTTCAAAATTTATTAACATTTCCTAAAAAAAGATATTATGAATAATTTCGCAGATAGTGAAACCATTAAGAAAACCCCCAATAATTTAATACAAGCCATCTTTTTCCCATCTTTATTTTACTTAGATTTGAGAATAATCAAGTTAAATACTTTTTACTTTAACTTATTAACATGTTTTGGAGCTTAATCTAAAGATTTTTTTGTGCATTATAAGATGAAAATGACAAAACTTCAACAAAGATGCAATTTAAACATCTTTACACGTAAACTAGGTACATTGCAACCTCACATTAAATACATTGTAATTTTTTTTAATAAGACACAATAACATATGTTGTAAAAACTTAAGAACAAGAGAACAATATAAAGATGAAGACAAGAAGAACAATATGATATAGCTTTCTTTCTTTCAAGTGTACACCAAATCTTTCGATCACTACAATATGAACTATTATGCCTCTATTTATAGTGTAACTAGAGGCATACAAAAGGTTAGTCATAAACATGACATTAAGATAAATATAATGGAGGAGGTTATGGAGGTGAAAGGTTACAAGAATAATGGTCATAAATGTGTAGTGGATATCCATACCATAATATTTTATAACACTTTCCCTTGGATGTCCATAGATAATGTGCCTCGTTAAAACCTTACTAGGAAAAAACCCCGTGAGAAAAAATACTAGTGAAGGAAAAAGAGTACACATATCTTTTAATACGCTTTGAGTGTTTCCTTGTTAAAAACCTTATCAGGAAAGCGAATAGGGATAAAATCATGGTTAAGGAAAAAGAGTACAACACATATTTTTCTCCCCCTAATAAAAATGTTACTTTATATCTCGGAGATGATGCATTCCTGTCACACCCCGAAGTTACCTCCAGGACGCAGACACGGGACCTAGGATCACGAGTGACCCCAATCTAACTCTGCTGCATATCATAAGCATATTAAAGAAAAACTGAAGTAAAGAAATAATGTGCGGAAGCTAAATCATCATGTAAACAAAAATGATGGGGAATACCCACATACTATCTGAATAAATGAAAAGTGAGAGTTCACCAACAACTGAAAAGTCAAACTCAAACACTAAAGCTGAAACTAACTATGTCTGAAAATAGCCTCTAACTGGCTAGAAGTGCTGGGACATGCCTGTAACACCCTGACTTTTCAAAATGTCTAAATTAACTCGTACCTTCGTGGAAAGACAATAATTAAGAATGATGTGGTATGTCATATTTTAAGTGTTCAAGGATTGTATCTCATGTTTTGATGTTAGTTAAGTGGCAAGATAAAAGTTGGCAAAAGTTATCGTAAGTTATTTCTTAAAGATTTCTTTGATATTTGGGTCAAATGTCTCAGAGATTTTCTCCCAATCTATAAAGAGTTATGGGGCCCACGACCTAACAAATCTAAGGTCTACGAGTCTAGTTTCCAACGCATCAAACCATTCATTCATAAAACTTCAAAATAGAGAGATATTTGCAATTTTGCGAGACTGCGCAAGAAGGCACGTGAGGTGGGGTCCCTAAGTCGGTGGAACTTTTTATATATCATCTTCTTCGACTTTTTCTCCTCCTTTTTTTATGAAGAACCAGAAAACTTAGGAAACCCATTTCTAGGATCAACAAAATTATAGATTTTCTCGACCTAAATCCTTGACGAAAGTTGTTGTACGCGTTGAGCTCGTCAACATGGTATAATTTGTTTTATCGATTTCGTAGCATATCATACTTTGGTGTTGGGACAACAAGGGTTTCAACATATTTTAAGGTTTTGAGGTGTATTACGAACTTAAGATCAAGGCAAGAACCTTCTTTTATCAACTCTATATTTGATAAGTCACATATCTTTTATCGGATTATCATGGTATCTTCTATTATTGTGTGTTGATTATGGTCCTTCCTTGTTGTAGTATCGAGGGGGTGATGAGTAAAAGTCGTTAGGCCACGTGAATTCAGCGAAAAAGGTATGTTAAGGATATTCCCTTCTTACGGCATGTTTCCTTAAAGCTTAGGTGCAATGTAATTGGGTTGTTATCCTTGTTATACTTGTAGACATTATTTTGTATTGTTGGTTGCTCGAGTGGAGATAATCCTCGCTTATGGGGATTCTTATTTAGTTAGTAGCATCCCTATGTTGGACCTGACTTAAAGGTTATTTGTATAGGTTGCTTATAGCTAAATTGCTCTCTTCTAGCCTATTGGATTGTTATTGTTGGCCTTGGGGCTATTGTGGTTAGCTGCAAGAATGTCATCTATGCCTAGAAGGGGTATGTTCTACCTACGGGACTATATTGATGCCTAGAAGGGCTATGAGTTGCCTACGGGGCTCTATTGATGCCTAGAAGGGCTATGAGTTGCTTACAGGGCTATATTGACGCCTAAGAAGGCTATGTGCTGCCTACAGGGCTATGTTGTTGCCTAAGAGGGCTATGAGTTGTCTATAAGCTATGTTGATGCCGAAGAAAGCTATGTGCTGCCTATGGGCTATATTAATGCCTAAGAGGGCTATGTGACTGCCTACGAGGCTGGGGGACTACCGATAGGGGTATATAGACTAATTGGCACCTTCTAGGCATATGGAGGCATGTGTAGGTGGTCTTGTGTGTTGTTTGTACATGCCGAGCTTATGGGGGCTTGGTTAGGCTGTTGTTTTATTATTTTTGATATGTTTAGATTTAGGTCAGTACACTTATCTTATCCTTGATTTATTTATCGGATTACTCTCAGTATATTAGGATACCTGCTCATAGTCTATTGCCTTTCATACTCGGTACATTATTTCGTACTGATGCCCCATTCCTAAGGTACTGCATTCATGCCTGCAGGACCTAACAGGCGACCCAGTAGACCTCCTTAGCAGCAAGATTGAGTTCTATCCGATTGGCTAGACCTTTTCCTCCGGAGCTACCAAAGTTGGGAGGTTTGTTAGTTTTTGTTGTATATATATTTATGGGTAGGATGGTCCCTGTCACACCAATATTTACTACTCTTGGAGGCTTGCAGACTAGTGTGTGGGGCGTATAACTATGTTATGGCCATGTTGGCCTAGTTTGTTGGTTTGCTGAAGCTTGTTAGCTGTTTGATGTAATGTCTTGATATATACCTGCTTTCAGTTTCGGTATAGAGATCATGGTGGCCTCGATGGCCCAATCAAGACTTCTGTGCTAGTTGGATATTTCTTTATATGAACTCTTAGGAGTAGTTGTTTCTTTTATAGATCTGTTGATAGGGGCCTTGCCTGCTGAAGGCTTAATTTTAAGCTGAGATACTTGTTTGTTTTCTTGATTGCATATGGTTGTCATGCGCTAGTAGCAAATGGTTCAGCAGGGTCAGCTCGGGCCTGAGTTGTGATATTAGGAGCCAGTTTCACCCCTTGAGTGTCACGACCCTGTGGTACCCCCTCAATGCACACGGCGTACTTGACCCTGAAGGGTTTCATACAAGCCCTTAGCATACATAAACATAAGTAATAGAAATAATGCGAAATTTAAATTTTTTACAATCGAAGTCTTTCTCATAAAATCAAGCGGAGTCTAGACATTGTCTCATTAACCATCTACTACAATAGAATATCAAGTGAGGGTCACAGCCCTTTATAATAAAAAGTCTCAAAATTCGAACATATGAAAAGCAACTAGAATAAAATACTCTTGTCCTCAAACCATGAGGACTCACCACATGTCTTGGAGAGAATCAATCCAAGCCTTAGTCAAGAAAGGAAGTACACTTCACACACCGGAACCTACACTTTACAAAAATGTAGAACAAATATGGGTTAGCACAAATATGTACTAAGTATGGAAGCCATGCATAAAATCCCTTAAAACATGATAAAAAGGACATTTTGTTTGAAAAGTATGCATTTGCCAAGTTTGAGAGTCACCATGCACTTTTAATGTAAAACACAAGTCATAAGCACATTTATCATGTAGGAACATTATAACACAATAGAACCTATCTTTTTAGTAACCTTAAGTTATACTTGTGCAATGTATGATTGGCATCCCATAATACCAACCACACTAAGTACTCCTTTAACGCCACCTTAGTCATGCATAACATACATAGACCTCATCATAGTCAATACACTTAGATAAGGAAATAGTAAATTACATTAACTTTGAAAATAAGGAAATTCATCCATAACAACAATCCATTCAACATACATGCATACATTCATATCTTATCATAGCATAAGAAACCATCCCATAACCCCTTTCAAAGTCTACTTGTGCAATGTAAAGGTGAAGTCCCATACCCCCACTCCTACTAAGTAAAGCTCATAAAGAAGTCATAAGTATAGTTCGTGTCATATTCATAATCTTGTCATGTAGGAAAAAATAGCCATAACGACATAGATCATGTGAGATACATGGAATCCGGTGTAATGCAACCCCACACCGAAAAAAGGTGTCCTACTTGCCTAAGGTAGAACTAAATGTATTAGCTTTTAGGTGGTTGATGAGTCAACAATTTGGACTCATTTAGGGCTTTATTTTAATAGATTTGGTGTCCTCAAATGCATATTTTGTGCCAATAACTGATGTAAATCCTTGATTTTCAGGTATTTGGATTGAGGAACAAAGCATGGACACTAATGAGCAAAAAGGAACAAGGCAGTTGAAAGAATGAAGAAAAGAGGGCCTGATGATCGCCTAACCCATTGGGCGAGTTGCCGAATGGCTATGATCTCGCCTAAAGTTCCAGTGTGTCAAGCCCTAAATGAGAAAATCAATTCGGCGATAAAAAGGAGCAGTTGGCGAGTCACTGAACGGTTTCTCTTTGCAGTGCTAGATTGCCCAAAGTTACAGAACTTGAAGATGCTGACGACCAAAGCAAAAAGGCGATGAAATTGACCAAAGGGTAGATCGCTGAGTGGATTGGCCATCCCGACTTATTGCACCGAATGGTCCTCCGCAGTATATTTTTGGCGACTATAAATACATTTTTAAATTCTTAGTTTTGTATCAGTTATTAGAATATCAGGTTTCATTATCAATTTTGAAAGTTTAATACTCTAAGTTTGGAGACAATATTTTCCTTAGCTTTGAAGATTTGAAGATTTCCATTTTTGAGAAATTGGAAGTGGGTTTTTGAGATTCTTCAACCTTGACCTTTGTAAACACGAAATTAATGGTACCTAGTTGATGGAAACACGATTTGGTAACTATTTCTATCTTTTTATGATGTCTAGCTAAAACCCCAATTCTTGGGGTGTGATTATGGGATGATTTAGCTGCTGGGTATTGTTAATTAATAGTTTAAATGTTGTTTAAAAGTGATTTTGATCAGTAATTGTGGTTTAATTTAATGGGTTGTAGTTCAAAATGTAATTCTAACTTTGTGTTTTTGGCTTGCACGAGAGAGAGGTTTTAAAACTAAGACTACTGATTTGATGGTCTATGGGTATTGGGTTGTCATGGGTTCAGCTCGAGAGACTGAATCCTAAACCCTTTTCCACACATTTAGCTCAAGAGAGTGAATGGAATAAAGAGAAGGTTGTTCTTAATTGTTGCTTATTGGTGTTCGAGAGAAACCAATTTAATTCGGGGTAAACTATTCGAGAGAAAGTTTATCCCTACTAAAGTCTAGCTTAGTCACTGATTTACAGCTATTTACTATCAATTGCAATTACCCATTTGTCTACCTTAGTCCATAATCCAATCACATCCCAAGAACCCATCTCTTCACTTGTTTATTCGTGTTATTTGTTGTTGTTGTAGTTGATAATTACAATCAAAACCCCCCATATTTGACACTTGTGTCACCCTTAATTTGAAACCATGCTTTTATTCGTAAATGTTTTTACCTATGATTGACTTGAACATATTTGTACTTGGTCTTGAATCTTAAGCACGTCCCACTACCTGTGGGATTCGACCCCAACCTACTTAGTTGGGTTATATTACTGACTAACGATCGTTGACACTTAGTATTGGAAAAAGTGTCTTCAAACATGAAATAAAAATGGCGCCGCTGCCGTGGAGTGGTGTTGTTTAAGATTCTTTAGATTAGTGGAATTTTGTTCTTATTAGTCATAGTTGAACTTAATTTTAGTTTTGTTTTGCTTGTTTGTGTTTTAAAACAGGAAGTATGAGTGTGAACGGCAACAATGGCAGCCAAATAGGACATCAAGCTGACATCGGTAAGCTCAACATTGTCAACAAGCCTAATGCTAATGACCCCCATCTTATGGGTGGTATTGGTCCCATTCGCTTGCCCCCAACCGAAGGGAATGCAGATATCACAAGTACTATGTTGTAGCTCTTGCAATTGAAGGGGTTGTTCGGTGGTTTGTCTCATGAGGATCCCCATGAGCATATTAGAAACTTTGTGTATCTATGCGGACCGTTCTCCTTCAAGAACATATCCCAAGAGTCTGTCCGATTGAGGTTGTTCCCATTCTCTTTGATGGGAGAAGTATGTAAATGGCTGGCTGAATTGCCACGTGAATCAATCACTTCATGGGAGGAGTTGGTCACCACATTTCAAGAGCGATTTTTCCCTTCTTCGAAGATGACGACTCTTCAGGATAGCATTCAGAGCTTCAAGCGTCTAAAGGGAGAGCCAATTCATGAAACTTAGCTGCGATTCAAGAAGTTGGTGCTCCAATGCCCAACTCATGGCTTGCCAGATAACGTAGTGCTGCATTATTTTTACCGGATCCTTGACTTGGTAAAAAAGAGTGTTGCTAACCAACTTTCTCTGGGAGAATTGATGCAACAACCTTATGTGATAACGGCTCAACTCTTGGATGGCATGACCACAATCAATCGGGCTTGGTACACCCGCGAAGATCAGGTCTCCCCTCTCACATTCAAATTGACCGAAGAGCAGATGGAGAAAGACCACGAGAGGGAACAGAACATGGCCAAGATCATGATACAACTTGACATTTTGTCCAAAATTGTGATGGGAGCTGGTACTTGGAGTGTCAATGTCGTAGGTGTCAGGTGTGGTAATCCTGATGAGGCAAAGTTTGAGGCTTTGTACAGCAAATAGGTGAATTTCCTAGCCAACCAACATGGTGGTTATCTTTCAAACTACCCGAGGCAAGGTGGTAACCAAGGTTGGAATAGGGATGAAGGTTGGAAGGATCGTGACCGAGAATAGAGGGATCGAAATCCCAATTGGAAGGATGGGGAGAAGGACAGGTATGTGGCTCCCCATGAGCTCCAAAATCCAAAGGATTCGAAAGGTGGCCGGTTGGAGGATATGCTTTCTCGTATCCTCAATAAAGTTGAGGGGTCAGACAAGATTTTGAAAGAAATGAAAAAAGACGTATTGACCCTTAGCCAGACTGTTACCTCCCATTTAGTATCGATCAAGCAGTTGGAGACCCAAATGGGTCATATCTCGTCTCATTTAAACTCGAGAAAACAAGAGGGTTTGCCTAGTGATACTATGGCTATCCCCAAGAATGAGGTTTACGTGTGGACTTGCCTCATACCGCGACGTTAACTAAGGCGCTGCGTAGGAGGCAACCCAAGTTTTATTTGCATTCTTTTTAAGTTTGAAATAATGGTGTGTTGATTCTGCAAGTCAAAGTGTGGAAGGTGTTTGAAAAGTGTAGGTTGGCGAGCTAAAAGTCCAGTCAGCACATCGCCGAAGAGGTCGGCGAGCCCGACTTGGACCGTCGTTGGACTCAAGACACTTTTAAGCTGGAGTCTGTAAAACCTGGTGAGCCCAGGAACTGATTGGCGAATCGCCGATGCATTTGGATCCTCACATTAACTGGAGGTTCTATAAAACTCAGCGAGATAAGTGCCCACTCAGCGTGTCATCGAGTGGGTCGGCGAGCAAAACTAATGTCGCCAAATGGGCGAGAACTGAACGGTTTTTAAAGGCCAAAGGTTTAAACTTTCAAACTTTTTCAGTTTCCCTCACTTTTAATCTTCCCAAACTCACACCCGCACAATATTATCTATATTTCTTGTATTTTTATCACACTTTGGTCGTCAAATTTGTGTTCGGAGTGGATTACTTGCTGCCTAGCATTTCAATTTGTTTATTCGGCATCCGAGGTTGGTTTTCCAAACCCCTAGTTTATTTTTAGCAGTTTGTACTCATGTGCTAGTAATTTGATCTTAGTGAAGTGTGTTGGGCCTCTATGATCTTTATTGTTTATGTATGTGTCTGCGTTAATTCAAAAATCTTGCGTGTAATGTTTATATTGTGGAATTCCCGTGAATTTGTGCCTTAAAATTGGTTAAAATTTGTGGGGTTGTGCTTGCGTGTTGTTGGGTTTAGTCGGCTGAAGTCTCAGTAGCCCGCATTTGTGCCAAATGACGTATTTTTCCCAATGATGAAGCAGTTGAGTCATTCTAAGGGAAAAAGTCCTCAACTGGCCAAATTTGACCAAACCGAGAGAAGTCTAAGTATCCCGGGGGCATGGGTTCATTGGGTCTAAGCTTAATTTGATAAGTGCATGCTTTGATTTTGTTTTCGGGGGTTGTGGGGTTGAATTTGAGAAGTTGGGTTGAGTAGGCATGTTGTGTCATTTGGCGAGCTGAGTCGAGCTCGCCAAACCACTCGCCGGTTCACTGAAGTTCCCTATCTCGCCATTAATTTCATACTAAATGAGCAGTTTGGTTTTGCAACTTTTGGTGAAAAGCCTGAGGTCGCCGAAAGCACTTGGCAACCACCGATAGTTCTACTTGATAGCCCTTTGTCTGCATCCCTGAGCCTTAATTGCGCTGTAACTTTCGGCGGGCTAATCCTTGATCATCGAATGCTATCGGCGATTCACCGAAAGGCCTTCCCATTTCCGACTTGCCAAAAATTTTGAGATTTTTTAGCCAATCCTTTCGGCGAGCCCGATCTTGCTCGCCAAAAAGATTTGGCGCATCGTTGATTGGTTCAGCGAGTCTGTCTGCAACTGCTTTTCTGTGTTTTTGTTTCAATTGTTTTTAACTTTTTCCCGATGTTTTATAGACATGGTAAGGACAAACATATACATGCCACCCCGAAAAATAGCACGGGGTATCTCAATCAATGAAAAGGGATCAAATCCTCCAAAAATAGGAAGGCAAGAGCCTCCAATTGGAAGTTAGAGCAGAGGCAAAAGGCCCACATTTGAAAGAGTGGATGCTGATTCTCGGGCTGCTTTATCTGAGCCTGAGGATGATCATCCCTTACAGTCCCGGCGGGATGAGATCCGGGCTAGATCTCACCCTGACTCAGCTAGATTCCCCTCAGCTTCCACCCTAGTAGGTTTAGTACCAGCTCCGGCACCTTCTATGGCTCCTGTGCCACCAGTCGTCCCTCCTCCAAAGCTTCTCAATAGGTTAATAGGTGATGTATTGCGAACTCTTCTCGAGGAGAAGTTGTTGTCTACAGAGGGCCTTGAGGGAAAATACTCTGATGTGAGGGACACCCTCCACTTCAACAGATTTAAGCAGTTCGCCAGGCCCCGAGGACCCTATATTCCTTCATGGGTCTAGGAGTTTTATACAGCGTATGGTTACTTGGTTCCATAGATCAAGAAGAAGCCCAGCAAATTTAGATCGTTTAAGTCAGTTGTGGTCCGGGGTAAGGAAGTTGGATACAATAGAGAGTACATGAACAACGTACTTGAAAGGGTGTGTGAGTTTGACTACCCCAACCTGACTACCACTGCAGCTTCATTGGATGAGCTCAAGGGCTGGCTGGCACCCTCATTTCAGATACCACCATGAGATGGATAGAGGAAGGAGTCTCGATTAAGAAGAGGGACTTGAGTGTAGCTTCACGTTATTGGTTTGGATTCATCAGCAACTCTATTATGCCTTCCCAAAATAAGTTTGTTCTCCGTCATCCCTACCTTGGGTCTATTATTTCTAGGAAGAGCATTGATATGGGGCTCATTATTGAGCAACAGATGGCCATGAGGGACAAGCAGAAGCAGACCTCACTTTCATTCCCAATCTTGATCACAGAGGTTGTGCCGGCGTATTGGAGTTCCCCGGGATAATGCGATAGATATTGAGGTTACCTCTTCTTCCTCAACTAACATCCGGCGTATCGAGGCCGAATACACACAAGAGGAGGCTGACATGAGGAGAGCAGCTCCGGAAGATACTTCTCTAGAGGTTGATGTTGATTCGATACCTGCAGAGGTATCTTTGCCTACTCCGGCCTCCGGGCCTTCAGGTACATTTGCCCCTTCTTCTTCTTCATAGGCCCCAGGTACCTCTACCTCATCCCATCCTGCCGAGATTACTCAGGCGATGATCCTGAAGATAGGACACCTGGCCCATTCAGCTTACGTACGGGCAAACCAGACTTGAGAGATCCATCCCATGGATGATTGAGGTTGCTATTTTAGCTGCACTAACCCCCCTCCAGACTTCCATTGACACTCTCACTACGAGAGTTGAGGCTTGTGAGAGTAGACAGGGGGAGACCTCCAAAGTTACAACTTTGAAAGTTGAAGTAGCAGATTTGAGGAATGACATCGACTATCTAAAGTCTACTGACTTCACTTCATTACTAGAGGTTGTTGATGAGGTGGATGCTCCTGAGACTTTAGAGATTCCTCCAGCTACCACCGAAAATGTACATGGGATGCTAAAACAGTTGATGAGTCAGAGGCAGAGACCGACGAGGAGCTGATAGAGAGAAGGGAGGAGACCATATATGGAGATTTTCTAGATCTTGAGGAGACTATTGTGCAGTTGGTGATCCAGACATCACTGACAGAGACATCCATGGGTGGGTCAGTGGAGCTGGTCCTTCTGAGGTGATTCCAGGCACTGATGCCCAAGTTCAAAGTGATGCACCGGGAACTGATGCCAAGACAGATGGAGCGACTGAGTAGACATGATTTCTTTTTACCTCCCTCTCTGTCTTACTTTTTGACTTGTGGATATTATTTTGCTTGCATTTGAGGACAAGTGTTTTTTTAATTGTGGTGGGGTGAGGCCTACCTTGTGTGACTATTTTTTTTGTATATATTTATTTTTTGAGCTATAACTATGTTTTGCACTATTTTTATGGATGATTGAGCTTGTGGCTTCTTTTTTTTAATCGAAATGATTTTTGCACCCTTCCAAAAAAAATTGTGCCACCTCTTGTTTATGTTTGAATGTTGTTGTTCTCTTGCAAATTTGAGTGTTTTTCTTGATGAATACCAATGACTTGAATAGTGCTCATAATCAAACAAAAATGAATGTGCGACTACGATGAGGCCAAATGAAGTTGCATACACAATATGTGAACTTTTTTCATCTCATTGTGACTAGCCAAGTATCAAATTAAGTCTCTTGTGATGAACATTGCACACTAGCAAAAGTGTGGAGTCTTGTTTGACATTAGTGTCAATGCCTTGTGGGATGAGCTTACCGTGAGCCATGTGTGATGACACCTAGAATTTTCCCTGTTGGTCCGGTTGTCTAAGTGATGCAAGCTCTTGAGATAATCTTAGGCAACTTTGAAGAGTGTGAAACAATTTGACATTACTTCTTTTTGTGGCCTACCTTGTGAGTGTGTGAACTTCGCTTGAACACCTTTTAAGCCTTACCCTTTTCTTGAAAGAAACTTAATGAAATTATGACCTTTCTTTATCCATTACCCATGATCCTCATGATTTCTGGTTTGTTTGAATAGCCAACTTATGACAAAAGCCTAAGTTGGGGGTGTGCTGAAAAGAGAAAGTAAATCGAGAAATGCAAAGAAGTCCCCTTGAACCATGATTTTTGAGAAAAATCGAACCCCTCCATATAAAAAAAAAAGAAAAAGAATGAAAAAGTTGTGGAATAAAGTTATGAAAGTGCAGAGAAAATGAGGTATCCAACATGTCCATGGAAAGTGAATAATGGGATGACTTTTGAGCATGAATGAGAATGATAAAGAAGAGGGAAGAAAGTGTTGATCATACCACATTTCATGAGGATAGCAGCCACTAAGCCTAAATGACCATACCTTTACACTCATCCCCGTTACAAGCCCTGAAAAGACCTTTTTGATCTTGAGTAAGCTGAAGCAAGTGTTGATTAGAAAATACGAGCAAACCTATGGGTGAAATCATGCTTTGTGTTCATCTTTGTGAGTGTGAGGTTCAATTTAAAGGGTTGTAGTTGCAAATGCAATTCTAACTTCGTGTTTTTGGCTTGCTCGATAGAGAGGTTTTAAAACCATCAAGACTACTAATTTGATGCTCTGTGGGTATTGGGTTGTCATGGGTTCAGCTCGAGAGAGTGAATCCTAAACCCTTTTCCACACATTCAGCTCGAGAGTGTGAATGGACTAAAGTAAAGGCAGTTCTTAATTGCTGCTTATTGGTGTTCAAGAGAAACTAATTTGATTCAGGGTAAACTATTCGAGAGAAAGTTTATCCCCATTAAAGTCTAGCTTACACACTGATTTACAGCTATTTACTATCAATTGCAATTACCCATTTGTCTACCTTAGTCCATAATCCAATCACATCCCAAGAATTTGTCTCTTCACTTGTTTATTCGTGTTATTTTTTGTTGTTGTAGATGATAATTACAATAAAAACCCCCCATATTTGACACTTGTGTCACCCTTAATTTGAAAGCATGCTTTTATTCGTAAACGTTTTTACCTATGATTGACTTGAACATATTTGTACTTCGCTCTTGAATCTTAAGCACATACAACTCCCTGTGGGATTCGACCACAACTCACTTAGTTGGGTTATATTATTGACTAACGATCATTGACACTCAGTATTGGAATAAGTGTCCTGATAAGTGAAATCCGTGGATCCACTAGCTAATGACCTATGTGGGTACATAGTTACATGATAGGGAGATTGCTTCTAGAAGCCCGACCTATGTATTGATGGAGGAGCTTCCATCTCATGAGAATAATTTAGATGACCCGGCCTTTTGAATTGACGGGAGGGCCTCTACCTCACCTTCCATATCCACTCGGTGCTAAGCATTATTTCCCAAAAATTATATAATTAGTCTTGAATTGTATTTACATGTGTGAAGGAGTATATTACCCTTCATTCAACACAACTCATAAAATTCCTCATAGATTGAATTAGGTGATAACGGATATTCAACCTTAGAATCATCATTAACATATGAGTAAACCTTTCACATCGTGTTCATTGTGTTTCATGAGAATAGCGTTTCAATCAACACAACAACATTATCATAGTCTTAGACAATTCATACATAATCTTGTGTAAGGGTAAAGGGAGAATTATCTTTCAACAATACCACAATTACACAATAGTCATAGGATCTTCACTTGCTAAGTGAACCATAAGCTCATACACAATTTTCATCAACATGTACAAACCCTCATAATTTACACTTCAAGGGTCATGGATCATGTCTCACAATCACACCTAGAAATACTACATTAGGCATGGATAAAACAAGTTTCAATAAATAAAATACCATATTCACAATTCATAGTATTCTTCTTGCTTCAATACACCCATCACAATTCATGAAATTGGGTCATGGGGAAATTCATGGGTTCATGGGGGACTTTATTATAAAATCACCATAAAACAACAATTCAATCATAATGTAAGACAATTAACTCATTGAAATTGTTTTTAAGAAGAACCCATGACTTAGATTGAAAACCCTAGGTTTTGGAGAATCTACTAATTTGAAACTGAGAGTTTAAGGGCTTTATGAAGAAAGCTTTCCATTAATCAAGACTACCATACCTTGATTGAAGATTTCCTCACGAATTTGAATAAGGAAGATGAGTTCTTGAGCCCTAGTCTTCAAGTTCTTGTTCTTCTTAAATGGAGAATTTCTAGTGAGAGAAATATTAGAGAGGAGAGGATTTTGGGAATTATTTGGATTTTGTGAATTAGAGACTTTAATTGGGTGAATTTTTCTTGAAAATGACTTATATAGTACCCCTAAAATACCCAAAACGACCTCACTTTAATTGGAATTGAAAAGGAAAAGACCTAATTGTCCCTCACTTAAGGAACCCGTCCAGGCACTACGAGCCCCTTCACGAGTCGTGGTGAGGACCACGATCTGTGGTCCCCCTCATGAAGGTGTGGAAGTAGCTAGGCACATGTTGCCATAGGCTCACAAGCCCAAGGCATTACCACGAGAGGCTCCACGAGCCGTGGTCATTGAGGCAGTAACTTTGCCATTTAGGACCCTTAGCTCAATGCCTAAGGCATCTTCACGAAGGGATCCATGAGCCGTGGTCAAGACCATGAGCCGTGGTCCCTTTCGTGAAGTTGAGGCAGTGGCTAGGCCAATTGGTGGCCACTCTACCTTGGCCAAGGCAAGACCACGAGCTGCCTTCACGAGCCGTTGTGTGGACCACGACCTGTGGTCCCACTCGTGAAGGTGGGGCAGTAGCTCCAAGCTAGGGGCAGCCTTGGCCTTTGGCTTTGGCTTTGCCCCCTTGCCTTGGCACTTTGCCCCTTTGGCCATGACTCTTATAACCCTCATTCTTGATGTTCACCCTCACGTTTAGGCTCTAATTTACCCTATCATTTTCCGGATTGTTACATTATCTCCCCCTTGGGAACATTCATCCTTGAATGACGATTTAGGCTCCTTACAGAATTAAAGACTCAAGACTAGCAGTCCATCATGCATGCAACATCAAAATAATGCATAGTTCAAAGGAGGAAACATCAACTCCATCTCAAGACATAATCAATGCAACACAAGGAAGTAGGAACTACATCCACAACCCATTATGCACAAAACTCATCTTTTCACATAATCATAGGAGGAACTACCTTCTCCAACTAAAAGAAGCTCAACAGAACATTATGGAGCCAATATGCCATATCATCACAAGTATAGCAAAACATGTCCATCAAGTCATCTCATGAAGTCAAATATGCAATCATCATACTAAAATGCACAACAACATGAGGAACATATATATGATGAAAACTCATTTTATGCTAAACATGAATTCTCACAAGAACATGCATACCATAAGGAAAACTTATAGAACATATATAGCACACACTCCTAAAAAACCAAACTCAAGAGAACTACTTACCTCAAGCTTGGATAGGAGCAGAAGGAAAAATATGAGGATAGCGGGACTTCATATAGGGCTCGGCCTCCCATGTAGCACCCTCAACAAAATGATTCCTCCATAAAACCTTCACAGAAGATATTTCCTTATTTCTCAACCTTCTAACTTGTCGGTCTAAGATTTCTACTAGAACCTCTTCATATGAAAGAGTCTCATAAACACCCAAACCTTCTAAAGGAATGATGGATACCGGATCACCAATACACATCTTAAGCATGGAAACATGAAATATCGGGTGAATCGGAGCCAATTAATTTGGCAATTCTATTTCATAGGCAACTTTCCTAATACGTTTCAAGATTTGATATGGGCCCACATACCGGGGACTAAGCTTCCCCTTCTTACCAAACCTCATCACACCCTTCATAGGTGAGATTTTCAAGTAGACCTAATCACCAATTTCGAATTGTAGATCCCTTCTACTAGCATCGGCATACGACTTTGGGCCGTCCTCAACCTTTCTCTAATGAGTCAGACTTTTTCAATGGCCTCATAAACTAGTTCGAGACCAATTAGAACAATTTCGCCTACTTCAAACCAACCAACCGCAGATCTACACCTCCTACCATATAGTACTTCAAATGGAGCCATGGTAATACTTGAGTGGTAACTATTATTGTAGGCAAATTCTATCAATGGTAGATGGTCATCCCAATTTCCTTTAAAATCTATGACACACGCCCTCAACATATCCCCTATGATTTGGATGGTGCGTTCCACTTGACCATCCTTTTGAGGGTGAAAGGCCGTACTAAGCTTGACCTTAGTACCAAGCCCTTTTTGGAATGCCTTCCGAAAATGGGAAGTAAATTGAGCACTTTGATCTAAAATAATAGACAAAGGAACCCCATGCAACTTCACTATCTCCTTGAAGTACAATTTGGCATAGTCTTTCACCAAAAATGAAATCTTGATGGGAATAAAGTGGGCTGATTTTGTCATTCTATCAACGCTGACCCAAATAGAATCATGTTGCCTTCGAGTACGAGGCAAACCTACTATAAAGTCCATGTTCACATCCTCCCACTTCCAAGTGGGAATATCAATATCTTGGGACAAGCTTTCCGGTCTTAAGTGTTCGGCCTTAACTTGTTGATAATTCAGACACTTGGCTACGAAACCCGCTATATCCTTTTTCATACCATTCCACCAATAGACTTCCCATAGATCACGGTACATCTTAGTGGCTCCCAGATGAATAAAATACCGCAAACCATGAGCTTCTTCTAGAATTTTCTCTCTCAAGCCATCAACATCCAGAACATATAACCGACCTTGGTACCTAAGTACCCCATCTCCCCCTTTGGAGAAAGCCTCAACGGAATTATTGAGTACCGACTCTATCAAGTCCTTTAATATGGGATCGAGGCCTTGTTTAGACTTCATATCAGTCACAAAGGATGATTCGGAACCATGACACCACCATTGGTGGAATCCACAAGTTGGACACCTAGTCGGGCCAACCTATGCACATCACGAACCAATTTCTTATTTTCATCTTCTACATGAGCTACACTACCCATAGACAATCTACTAAGGGCATCCGCAACTACATTAACCCTTCCGGGGTGGTAAAGGACACTCATGTTGTAATCCTTTAAGAGCTCTAACCATCTTCTTTGTCGGAGATTCAAGTCCTTTTGAGTGAACAGATATTGAAGACTCTTGTGATCAGTGAACACGTCAACATGCACCCCATATAGATAGTGACTCCATATTTTCAAGACAAATACCACCGCCGCTAATTCAAGATCATGGGTCGAATAGTTCCTTTCATAAACCTTGAGTTGCCTTGAAGCATAGGCAATCACTTTACCATGTTGCATAAGGACAAATCCCAAACCAACTCTAGAGGCGTCACAATATACAACAAAACCATCGGTACCCTCTGGTAAGGTCAACACCGGAGCGAAAGTAAGTCTATCTTTCAACTCTTGGAACCTTTTCTCGCAAGCCTCTGACCACTCAATCTTAGCTTTCTTTTGAGTCAAAGCCTTCAATGGAGAAGCAATGGAGGAAAAACCCTCAACAAACCTCCTATAATAACCAGCCAAACCCAAGAAGCTTCTAATATCGGTAGGAGTTAGAGGTCTAGGCCACCCTTGACTGCATCCGTCTTCTTAGGATCTACCTCAATACCTTTGCTTGACACAATATGGCCAAGGAAGGCCACAGACCTTAGCCAAAACTCACATTTGCTAAACTTCGCATATAATTGGTGGTCTTTAAGGACTTGCAATACAATCCTCAAATGGTTCATGTGTTCATTTTCACTCCTTGAATAGATAAAAATATCATCAATAAACACTACCACGAACATATCAAGGTAGTGTCTAAACACCCTATTCATTAGATCCATGAATGTCGTCGGGGCATTTGTTAAACCAAAGGACATTACTAGGAACTCATAGTAACCATATCTTGTTTAGAAGGACATCTTAAGAATGTCAACCCCTCTCACCCTTAGTTGATGGTAACCCAAACGAAGATCGATTTTGGAGAAATAGTTGGCCCCTTGAAGTTGGTCAAACAAGTTGTCAATTCTAGGAAGGGGATACTTATTCTTTATAGTCACCTCACTCAAATGGTGGTAGTCAATACACATTCTAAGGGACCCATCCTTCTTTCTAACGAACAATACCGGAGCACCCCATGGAGAGATACTCGATTGAATAAAGCCTTTGTCTAACAAATCTTTGACTTGCTCCTTCAACTCTTTCAACTCAGCCGGAGCCATTCTATAAGGAGGAATGGAGATAGGTTGCGTATCCGGAAAGAGATCAATACCAAAGTCTATTTCCCGTTCGGGAGGAATGCCGGGCAAGTCATCGGGGAAGACTTCCAGAAATTACTTACCACAGGAACCGACTTTAAGGAAGAGGATTCGGACTCCACATCCATCACCCTTACAATATGGTAAATGTACCCTTTGGAGATCATTTTCCTATCTTTTAGACAAGAAACAAATTGACCTCTATGAATTGAATTTCCCCCTTTCCACTCTAAAGTAGACTCATTTGGGAATTGAAACTTAACCACCTGAGTCCTACAATCAATATAGGCATAACATGCATGCAACCAATCCATCCCCAAAATTACATCAAAATCTAACATGTCTAACTCTACCGAATCCACCAAGGTAATTTTAAGGGACAAAGAAATAGGAAAACTCCTATAGACTTTTTTTGCCACTACCGAGTCATCAACCGAGGTAGAAACCGAAAAAGGTTCCACTAACTCTTTGGGGATCATTTCAAATTTTATAGCCACAAAAGGTATAAAAAAAGACAATGGCACGGGGGTCTAACAATGCATATACTTTAATAGAAAAGACTTGCAACATACCCGTCACCACATCCAGGGAACTCTCCTGGTCACCTCGGGATTGAAGAGCATAGAAGCAGTTCTTCTTGGGAGCATCGGAGTTTGAGCCACTAGGAGGAGTTTGCTTATCATCTCTCCCTTTGGCCGTACATGTTGGGCAATCTTTCAATTGATGACCACTCTTACCACAAACATAGCACACACCCATGTCGGCAAGACATTTACCATCATGCTTCTTACCGCACTTGGCACAAGTAGGCCTCTCCATGGAAGGTCCACCACTATTGCCTCCTTGAGGCGTAGGGTTAGACACCCTATATTTGTTGCCCTTGGAGCACTAGAGGAGCCTTGGTTGGAAAACCTCTTCTTGAACCTTGGTCTACCTTGACCATCGAACTTACCCTTAGAAGAATTCCCATCATCAGTCCTTGCCCTCTTTACCTCTCTATTCGGACACACCCGTCACAAACCGACTCATCTCATCCCTTGGATTAGCCACCAAAGAAAGAGCATACTTGGACAACTTAGTGAATTTTAAACAATATTCTTGAACAGTCATACCTCCTTGACGAAGTTTGATAAATTCCTCCACCTTTGCTTCCCTCTTCTCTCGGGGAAAGAACCTATACAGGAATGCTTTCTTAAACACTTCCCAATCTATGGGACCCACTTCAACCGGCCTATTACCCTTCCGTTGAGTATACCATACTTGGGCCACATCCTTCAATTGATAAGCAGCTAGTTCGTCTTTCTCTAAAGAAGTCACTCCCATAGCATCTATTATCTTGTAGACCTCTTCCAAAAATTCTTGAGGATATTTACCTACTTTGGAACCAAAGAACATAAGAGGGCTCATTCTTGTGAAGACTCTCAACCTTGAAGCCATGATGTTCATATTAGGTTTCCCAAGGGGTCCAACATCTCTATTGGCTTGGGTCGTCATAGCTTGAGCTTGAGTTGTAATGGCTTGAGCTTGAGTTGTCATGGCTTGAGTCAAGGTTTGGAGAGTCGTTCTTATTTCCACATTAGTCATTGCCCCCTCATCCAAAGGATCTTGAGGGTCTTGAGGAGCTTGGGGAGGAACTCCCTCATTCACACTCTCCTCTTCCATCCTTCTTGCATTCGCCCTTCTTGTATTTATAGCCTATAAACATAAGAGAAGGGTTCGGAAAAGGACTTCATAGAGTTAGGACTCTAAATCATGACTAAGGATTAATGAATGAAGTGAACTTTCCTAAACATCTTATAGCCTCTCATTCATAAGTGTGGCGCGCTTCACACTCATGAACAAGACTCTACTAGACATGGTTTATGATACATCAACCTAAAAATCATCCCAAAACCTTATGCTCTGATACCAAGTTTGTCATGACCCAATGGTACCCCCTAGATGCAACACAGCGTACTTGACCCCGAAGGGGTCTCATACAAGCCCTTAGCATACATAAACATAAGTAATAGAAATTATGTGGAATTTAAAAATTTTGCGGTTGAAGTCTTTTTCAAAAAATCAAAAGTGGAGTCTAGACATTGTCTCATTAACCGTCTACTATAATAGAATGTCAAATGAGGGTCACAACCCTTTATAATAAAAAGTCTCAAAAGTCAAACATATGAAAAGCAACTAGAATAAAACACTCTTGTCCTCGAACCATGAGGATTCACCACATGTTTTGGAGAGAATCAATCCAAGCCTTAGTCAAGAAAGGAAGTGCACTTCACACGCCGAAACCTACATTTTACAAAAATGTAGAAGAAATATGGGTTAGCACAAATATGTACCAAGTATGGAATCCATGCATAAAAATCCTTAAAACATGATAAAAAGGATATTTTGGTTGAAAAGTATGCATTTTCCACGTTTGAGAGTCACCATGCACTTTTAATGTAAACACAAGTCATAAGCACATTTATCATGTAAGAACATTATAACACAATAGAACCTATCTTTTTAGTAACCATAAGTTATACTTGTGCAATGTATGATTGGCATCCCATAATACCTACTACACTAAGTACTCCTTTAACGCCACCCTAGTCATGAATAGCATACATGGACCTCATCATAGTCAATACAATTAGACAAGTAAATAGTCATGTACATTAACTTTGAACATAAGGAAAGTCATCCATAGAAACAATCCATTCAACATACATGCATACATTCATATCTTATCATAGAATAAGAAACCATCGCATAACCCCTTTCAAAGTCTACTTGTGCAATGTAAAAGTGAAGTCCCATATCCCCACTCCTACTAAGTACAGCTCGTCAAGAAGTTATAAGTATAGTTTGTGTCATATTCATAATCTTTTCATATAGGTAAAAATAGCCATAACCGACATAGACCATATGAGCTACATGGAATACGGTGTCGTGTAACCCCTCACCGAAAGAAGGTGTGCTACTTTGCTAAGGTAGAACTAAATTTATTACCTTTTAGGTGGATCCACTAGCTAAAAACCTATGTGGGCACATAGTTATGAGATAGGGAGATTGCTTCTAGAAACCCGACCTATTGTATTGACGGAGGAGCGTCATCTCATGAGAATAATTTAGATTACCCAGCCTTTTGAATTGACGGGAGGGCCTCTACCTCACTTTCCATATCAACTCGGTGCTAAGCATTATTTCCCAAAATTTATATAATTAGTCTTGAATTGTATTTACATGTGTATAGGATTATCTTACCCTTCATTCAACACAACTCATAAAATTCCTCATAGATTCAATTAGGTAAGAATGGACTTTCAACCTTAGAATCATCATTAACATGTGAGTAAACCTTTCACATAATGTTCATAGTGTTTCATGAGAATAGCCTTTCAATCAACACAACAACATTATCATAGTCTTAGACAATTCATACATAGTCATGTGTATGGGTAAGGAGAGAATTATCTTGCAACAATACCACAATTACACAATAGTCATAGGATCTTCACTTTCTAAGTGAACCATAAGCTCATACACAATTTTCATCAACATGTACAAACCCTCATAATTCACACTTCAAGGGTCATGGATCATGTCTCACAATCACACCTAGAAATACTACATTAGGCATGGATAAAACAAGATTCAATAACTAAAATACCATAGACACAATTCATAGTATTCATCTTGCATCAATACACCCATCATAATTCATGAAATTGGGTCATGGGGAAATTCATGGGTTCATGGGGGACTTTATTATAAAATCACCATAAAACAACAATTTAATCATAATGTAAGACAATTAACTCATTGAAATCACTTTTAAGAAGAACCCATGACTTAGATTGAAAACCCTAGGTTTTGGAGAATCTACTAATTTGAAATTAAGAGTTTAAGGGACTTCATGGAAGAAAGTTTTCCATGAATCAAGACTACCATACCTTGATTGAAGATTTCCTCATCAATTTGAGTAAGGAAGATGAGTTCTTGAGCCCTAGTCTTCAAGTTCTTGTTCTTCTTCAATGGAGGATTTCTAATGAGAGAAATATTGGAGAGGAGATGATTTTGGGAATTATTTGGATTTTGTGAATTAGAGACTTTAATTGGGTGAATTTGTCTTGAAACTAACTTATATAGTACCTCTAAAATACCCAAAACAATCTCACTTTAATTGATCTTGAAAAGGAAAAGACCTAATTTTCCCCCACTTAAGGAGCCCGTCCAGGCACCACGAGCCCCTTCATGAGTCATGGTGAGGCCCACGATCCATGGCTCCCCATGTGAAGGTTGGGCAGTAGCTAGGCACATGGTGTCTTAGGCTCACAAGCCCAAGGCATTACCACGATAGGCTCCATGAGCCGTGGTCAAGACCACGAGGCGTGGTCCTTGAGGCAGTAGCCTTACCATTTGGGGCTCTTAGCTCAATGCCTAAGGCATCTTCACGAAGAGCTCCACCAGCCATGGTCCCTCTCATGATGAGCCAGTGGCTAGGCCAATTGGTGGCCACTCTACCATGGCCAAGGCAAGACCACAAGCTGCCTTCACGAGTTGTGGTGTGGACCATGACCTGTAGTCTCACTCATGAAGGTGGGTCAGTAGCTCTAAGCTAGGGGCAGCCTTGGCCTTTGGCTTTGGCTTGGCCCTTTTGCCTTGGTACCTGCCCCTTTGGCCTTGACTCTTATAATCCTCATTCTTGACGTTCACCCTTACGTTTAGGATCTAGTTTACCCTATCATTTTCCAGAGTGTTACATTGAGTTTGGGCGTGACAAACTTTGTATCAGAGCAACGTCGTATCCTACGGAGTCTGCAAGCCGTGTCTAGTAGAGTCTTGTTTATAAATGTGTAGTGCACCACATTCGATAAGCAAGAATGACCATCCTTCTTTTTCTCACCTCGTGCTATAGAGCGGTGTCTTAAGGGTTGAGGTTTCTGGGTTATAATTGATATTTGTATGCAGAGAGAGATGGCTGAAACCAGACAGACCACAACTAGCCAAGGGCTAGAAATAGTTGTAGGTGAGGGTACCGGCAAGGTACCACCGGTGGAGGTAGGCCATTGTGAGACCCAGGGGGAGACATCTTCTCAGCCCTTCATAGCTTCTCCACCGCTTCAAGAGCCTCCGAGAGCTACAAGACCCCCGAATCCACCAGAAGTACCACCCCTAGTTCATCATATTCCATCTGATCAGGATTTTAAGACTGAAGTATGTATGTTAGCATGTTAGTAACTGCACTTCGCCAACCAGTTATGTCAAATGTTGCCAAACCTTCTGAAGGGCTCAGAAGTTTGAGATTTCATGAATTTCTTTCCTTGAATCCTCCAGAGTTTACAGGGACATATCGCAAAGAGGACCTTTAGCACTTGTTGATCAGCATCATAGGATCTTCACAGTCATGCATGCCTCAGCGACTGAGTCAGCTTAGTTAGCAACATTTCGATTGCGTGATATTACACTATTGTGGTATGAAAGTTAGGAGAGATCTAGGAGAAAATATGCATCTCTACCCACTTGGGATAGCTTTATAGAAGCTTTCATAGATCACTATTTGCCTTGAAGAGATTTGGGATTCCCCAGTGGACCAGTTTCTCAACCTCCGACAGGGCAGCATGAATGTCCGAGAGTATGGGCTGAGATTTGTTTCATTGGCTAGACATGCACCAGCATTTGTTGATACGATCCATGGCAGGGTGCACAGATTTATGGGAGGGCTTGACTCAGACTATATCGACGTTTGTTCTACCGCTGCACTAAATGATAATGTGGATATTTCGCTAATTCAGGCCTTTGCAAAGGGCATAGAGGATCACCGACATCTGCAGTATATGAGTGAGAGGGTTGAGGGAAAGAGACATAAGAGGGCTAGGCCCGCTAGTTCAGAGGGAGATTTTCAGGGTGGTCCCAGAACCCGATAATCTAGTAGGTCACTTAGACCTCTATCACAGCAATTCCAGGGTAATAGATTTGATCTTCAAGGACAGTCAGGCCCAGGTGAGGGTTTACGAGCATCAGGCTCTTAGAAGCAGAGGGGTTAAGTCTAGGCTAGGACAGCCCCGCCGCATTGTGCTACTTGCAGTATGGCGCATTTCCGGAGCTGCAGAGAGGGTTACACATGTTGTTATTCTTGTGGACAAAAGGGGCATGGGTGGAGGAACTGACCAACCATAGTTCAAGGTGGTATAGGTTAGTCAACCGGGTCAGTAGTAGGTTCATCCTCATTCGCACATGCTACAAGGCAGGGACCCCATACTTAAGCAAGTAGAGGCAGAGGCGGAGGTAGAGAGAGAATCTAGTTGTGGTAGTGGCCAGAACCATTCATATTCATTAGCCGATCGACAGGACTCAAAGTCATCACCAGATGTTGTGACAGGTGCATTGATTGTTTGCTCCGATTGTGTTTATGCTTTGATAGATCCTGGATCTACGCATTTTATGTTACTCCATTTATTGTAGGGACGTTATGTATAGTAGCAGAGTCATTATATAAACCATTTATTGTATCTACACCAGTTGGTGAGTCTATTATTGCTAGGAGAGTCTATCGATGTTGCACGATAGAAATTATCGACCGTCAGACCTCTGTAGACCTAGTAGAGTTAGAGATGGTTGATTTCAACGTCATTATGAGTATGGACTTGTTAGTGTCTTGGTATGCTAATGTTGAGTGCCGAACAAAGATTGTTAGATTTCATTTTCCAAGAGAGGCAGTTCGAGAATGGAAAGGTGATACAGCAATTCCAAAAGGCAGGTTTATTTCCTATCTTAAGGCAAGAAGGATGATTTTACTAAGGGTTGTATTTATCATCTTGTTTGCATTCATAATATATATGCAGAACCACCGAGTTTTCAATCCATTACGGTAGTTAATGAGTTTCTAGATGTATTTCCAGACGAGCTTTCTGGTATCCCTCCAGAATGTGAAATTGATTTTGCAATCGATATGCTACTAGGACCACAACCCATATCTATCCCTCCTTATAGAATGGCTCCTGCTGAGCTAAAGGAGTTGCAGGATCAACTGAAATACTTGCTAGATAAAGGCTTTATCAAGCCTAGTTCTTCACTATGTGGTGCGCCAATGTTATTCGTGAGGAAGAAAGATGGCTCACTGTGAATATGTATCGATTACCGACAGCTGAATAAGGTGACTATAAAGAATAAGTATGCCCTTTCGAGGATCGATGACTTGTTTGATCAATTACAAGGGCCTAAGTGCTTCTGAAAGATTGATTTAAGATCAGGGTACCACCAGGTAGGAGTTCGGGAGAATGACGTTCCAAAGATAACTTTTAGAACCAGATATGGACACTTTGAGCTCTTGGTAATGTCTTTTGGATTAACTAATGCCCCAGCAGTGTTTATGGACTCGATGAATAGTATATTCAAGTCATATCTAGACTTGTTTGTGATTGTATTTATTGATGATATTTTGGTATATTCGCGTTCAAAAACTGAGCATGCAGATCATCTGCGAGCAGTCCTTCAGGTTTTTTGAGATCGAGAACTTTATGCAAAGTTTTCTAACTGTGAGTTTTGTTTGGACTCTGTAGCTTTCTTAGGCCATATTGTATTAGATGCAGGCATTACAGTTGATACATAAAAAATTAAGGTCGTAAAGACTTGGCCCAGACCCATGACTCTAACTGTGGTTCGTAATTTCTTAGGGTTAGTTGGGTACTACAAAAGGTTTGTACAGGGGTTCTCTTCACTTTCAGCACCATTAACGAAGCTGACTCAAAAAGTAGCTAAGTTCCAGTGGACTTAGGCTTGCGAGCATAGTTTCCAGGAACTGAGGGACAGGTTAACATCAGCACCAGTTCTAGCAATGCTAGAGGGTTCAGAGGGCTATGCAGTGTACTGTGATGCTTCTGGTGTTGGATTGGGATGTGTTCTAATGCAACATGGTAAGGTTATCGCATATGCTTCAAGGCAGTTGAGAAAGAATGAGAAGAACTATCTGACCCATAATTTAGAGTAGGCTACAGTTGTGCATACGTTAAAGATCTGGAGACACTATTTGTATGGCGTTCATGTTGACATCTTCACAGATCATAAAATCCTTCAATATATATTTACACATTGGTAGTTAAATTTGCAACAGTGTCGATGGCTTAAGTTACTGAAAGACTATGATGTGGATATTTTATATCATCCAAGAAAGGTGAATGTGGTAGACGATGCCCTCAGTCAAAGATCTATGGGTAGTTTATCCCATTTAGATATTGAGAAGCGTGAGCTAGCACGAGAGCTTTATCATTTAGCTAGCTTGGGAGTCAGATTGTTAGAGATAGACGATAGTAGTGTCACATTTCAGGACACGTCCGTATCATCTCTAGTTGTGGGGGTAAAAGAACGGCAAGAGGAGGATCCTAGCTTAGAGAAGCTAAGAGACAAGGCTCAGAATAAGCAGTCTTTACCATTTGATATAGCAGGATATGGAGTCCTCAGATATAGTGGTCGATTGTGTGTTTCAGATATTTCAGGGCTTTGACATCAGATTATAGAAGAGGCACATCATTCCCGTTATTATATTCACCCTGGTTAGATGAAGATGTACCATGATATAAAGGAGATCTATTTGTTGCACGAGATGAAGAAGAACACTGTTGAGTTTGTGGCACAGTGTCCTAACTGCCAACAAGTGAAGGTTGAGCACCAAAAGCCCGCTGGGCTAGTCTAGGAGATAGACATTCCTTTGTAGAAATGGGAAGCAATTAATATGTATTTTATTACAGGGTTACCTTGACCACGTCATAAATTTGACTCTATTTGGGTAATTGTTGACAGACTAACAAAATCAGTGATATCCAAACTGAGGTCTGTCAGTAGCCACCTGAAGATGCCCTGTACTCAACAATGAATGAGCAACCATAGTATCAGTACACAACCATAGTGTACTGGTAGGATCACGCGGCCACTCCAATAAGCACAATACAAGCAGATAATTACAACACAATAAACAGACATATACAAAATACACAATTCAGTTATCATTTTAGAGCAACATACAATATCCCAATATCAATGACAAGTAGACATAAACATACTAATCACAAGTGGTTCTCTCATGGAACCCATACCCAAACTTTTAGTGTTTCGGAATATGACACCCGATCCAATGTATGTGTCAGAACGTGACACCCAGTCTAATATATGTGTCAGAAAGTGACACCCGATCTAATGTATTTGTCAGAACGTCACACCTAATCCAATCAGCACAGCCACACCATAATGAATAGTACATATAGTCACTTGGTCAAGTAATAGGTTCATTGCATGTAGTTATTCACACATAAGCATTTCATTAGGTTTGATTCACATTTTACTATTCACATAGACGAATGCATACAATGAACCGGCATATATCGCACGAACAGGAAATCAAACCATCACCTACCTCGAAACCAAGCTTGAATCCTCCTAAGACACTTGAGCCTTCCCTTTTCGGATTCTTTTTGCTTGTTCTTGGTCTAAAAAGTTAAATAATGCATGGGTTAATAAACAAGGCCTAATTTACCCACATTATAACTAAAATTATCAACCTAAGGCCAAACCCAGATTCTAATGTTCAATTAGGGCTTTCTCCACCAACAACTTCAGGCCAAAACCCTCCCCCAATGATAATTACCCAAGATTCTAAGTTATAAGAATCGAAATACAGATTAAAGGAGTAATTTCCTTACCTTTAGCGTTAGAAATTGCAGAAAACTGTCAAGAATCTCCTTGGGTCGTCTCCTAGCTCTCAAGAACAAAGTTTTATAGAAAATAACGATTTTAGGGTTTTCCCCCGACTTAAGTCATGACTGTCCCGCTAGAGCGGGACCCAACCTGCCACAGCAGCCCCGCCCCACTGACTTGCATTGAGACAGTGCTCGGAATTTGAGTTCCAAGCTCCTATTTCACAATACACTTTCAAAACAGGACTACCCTTTTGCGCCAAGTTCAGTTTCGGGAGTTCTACTCGCTCGAATTCGATTCTGTAAAGCTGTATAGGCTCTTTAATGTCTTGGCTATCCACTCATGTGATCAAATTCATAATTAAATCTCCCTAGACCTTACCTGACTTAGATTTTGTCCAAATATGGACTAGGCAAGTCAATTCCAAGTCACTACTCAAAAGTTCTTGGCCTCAATTCTTTCCCCATTATCTTTTCCATAATGACGGGAACATGTCTTTACAATAGATATCAATTTACCCATCACTCATTCCCGAGTGATAAACTAGGAAAAACTAGCTAAGGTAAGAGTAGATTAATACTTGAATCGTTGAATAACTATGGATACTTTTCTGGTATGTTCTTCTCGGTTTCCCAAGTAGCTTTCTCAACTAGACTGTGTTTCCTTTGCACTTTCACGGAATTTATCTCCTTGGTCTTCATCTTCCAGATATCATGATCAAGAATTGCAACCGGTTCCTCCTCATACTAAAGGTGTTTGTCTAACAAAATTGAGTCCCATTTTATGATGTAATCTCCGTCCCAATGAAACTTCTTCAACATGGACACATGAAACACTGGATGGACTCCAGATAGGCTAAGTGGTAACGTAAAACCTATAAGCCACTGGCCCTACACAGTCAAGAATATCAAATGGCCCGATGTAGCGAGGACTAAGCTTGCCCTTCTTGCCGAATCTCATCACCCCTTTCATGGGTAACACTTTTAGAAGAACTTGCTCACCAACCTGAATGTCATGTCCCTTACCTTACGATCTGCATACTTTTTTTGTCGACTCTAGGTTGCTAGAAGCTTAGCTTAGATACTTCTCATCTTATCTTGAGCATCTTTCACCAAATCAACCCCCAAAGGTTTCACATCTCCAGCCTCAAACAACGCTATGGGTGATATACATCCCCTCCCATAAAGTGCCTCGAACGGTGCCATGTCAATGCAGGAATAGTAATTGTTATTATAGGAGAACTCACACAAAGGTAAGAACTCATCTCAATATCCTCCAAAGTCAATCACACATGCCCTCAACATATCCTCTAACACTTGAATATTTCTCTCTAACTACCCATCCATCTGTGGATAAAAGGCTCTATTTAAAGTGAGTTGAGTGCCCAACTCCTAATGCAATTTTCCCCAAAACTTCGATGTGAACTGCGTACCACCGTCCGAGATGATAGAAAGGAGAACCCGATGCAACCTCACTATCTCCTGCACATAAACATTAGCCAACTGCTGAGCATTATAGTCTACTCTAACTGGAATGAACTTGGCGGACTTAGTCAATATGTCAACCACTGCCCAAATGGAATCAAACTTCCCCAACGTCTTGGGAAGACCAACAATGAAATCCATAACTATCATTCCCCACTTTCATTCAGGGATTGACATTCGCTGAAGCAAACATGCAGGCCTTTGGTGTTCATACTTTACCTGCTAAAAGTTATGGCGCTTAGCCACAAACTCAGCTATGTCTTTCTTTATGCCAGGCCACCAATAAATTCGTTTCAAGTCTTGGTACATATTGGTCACACCCGGATGAATGGAATACTGTGAACCATGAGATTCTATCAACATCTTCTGAATCAAGACAACACTCGAGGAGCACAAACTTTTCCCTTAAAACTGAGCACTCCACCCGCATCAAGAGTCGCATCTTGTGCCTTGCCAGACACTGTCTTCTGTCTGAGCTCATTCAAATTCTCATCCTCAAACTCTTTGGCCTTGATCTCCTCAATGAATGTGGGCCTAACCTTAATGTTGTCTAACACCCACCTTTCTCTGAGATGCCCAACTGTATGAACTTAGACTCCAAGGTTTGAATCTCCTTGGCCAAAGGTCGCTTGGAAAAACCTAAGCAAGCTAGACTACCCATACTCACCACCTTTCGGCTTAATGCATCTGCCACAACGTTAGCCTTACCTGGATGATACTGGATGGTAACATCATAATCCTCGAGAAACTCCATCCCCCGTCGTTGTCTCAGATTTAGGTCCCTCTCAGCGAATACATGTTGTAGACTACGATGGTATGTAAACACCTCACACTTGACACCATAAAGGTAATGCCGCCAAATCTTAAGGGCAAACACTACCGATGCCAACTCCAAATCATGCAACGGGTAGTTTTTCTCATGCACCTTCAGCTGCCGAGATGCATAAGCTATGACATTCTTATACTGCATTAAAACAACACCCAAACCCAAATGTGAAGCATCACAAAAAACAATGAAATACTTACCTTCCACCGGTAGTGCCAAAATAAGTGTTGTGGTCATAAGAGTCTTGAGCTTTTGGAAACTCTCTTCACACTTTTTAGTCCATTCGAAGCGCATCTCCTTGTTTGTCAGCCTTTTCAATTGCACGTCGATGGAAGCAAATGTTTTCACAAACCGTCAGTAGTAGCTGGCGAGCCCTGATGTGAGGTCAAAATACATATTTTTCATCATTATTTGCCGAACATTTATTATTTATATGTGTCCTTTTTGAACATGAATTTTATGGATTGTGCTAAATAGTATATTTTATTTGTAGGATTAAATTGGTGGACAAATGAAGAAATTTGGAGCTAAAACAAATTAAAGATGGAAAGTTGAAGAAGAAAATCAAGCAGGCAACTTAATGGATTAAATTGAATAAAATAATATATTTATATATATATATATATAAGGAAATGGCGGCTACAAATTGATGAATTTCCACTATTATGTTTGCTGTACACGTGGCAAGTAGTGAAGCTGTCACAATTTTGAGCGGTGTACGCTTTCAGCAACACCAAAAAACGAGATGGAAATTCCAGAATCACGGGTACAATGGAAAACCCCATTTAATTGGGTTTTGATTTCCTAATTTTTCTTGAACTCAATTATTTTATTTAGGGTTTCTATATCTATAAATAGGGCATGTAGATTTATTGAGGAGATCATTGATAGGAAATAATATTTAGGGTTCTTTTCTTCTTCTTTTTCTTATTTCTGGTTAGACTTTATTACTTTTATTCTACTTCTTGACTTGGGAGATTGACTTGCAACTTTAGCAATTCTTAATTTTCTAAGTTCATTTTAAAGATTTTGGTGTTGCAATTCAAGTTGAATTTATGGGTTTATTATTCTTCTTACGTAAGTTCATAATTCTTTCATCCAAAACAATGAATTGTGTTCATATGATTATGGGTAACTAAACTCCACAACTAGGGTTGTGGGAACCATAAGCAATTAACAAAGTATGAATAGTAACTAAGCAATTCTTGAATAGTGTTGTTGCATGCATTGATAATTCTTACGTTTAGAAGTCTTTTTAACGAGTGCACGCTTTAGAACTCGCCTTGTTGCTACTTGCCGGACCAAGGAAGTAATCAACAAGGAAAGAATTGTCAACATAGATTTAGTGTGATACTATCTAATAGGCTAGTGTCGATTGGTGCGAAGTAATAACTAAGCCAAACATCGATGCGATGTCTAATATGAGGTAAAGGTAAGGGTTAGTAAATTATACACATGTAGCTGGACCAAGGTGCAGGGTGAAATTCTCTAGATGCCGGACCAAGGATTTAGAGATACCTAACTTATCACTTTGCTTGTAGTACACTAGGAAAGGATTGCTATTATTAGGATTACTACGTTATGAGCTTGTGGGGTACATGTATACCTTAGTTAATTCTCTCATCTTGATAACAACCAAAATTGACTTTTGTTCACTGATTACTTACTGAATTCTTACGATTTGTTTTACAAAAATTACTTGTTTCTGGAAGTAATTTGACTAATCGAATATAATCGTTGGTTAAAGTAAAGTCTAAACCATTTTTCTAGTGGAATCGACCCCAACCTACAAGTTGGGTTCTTTACTTGATAATGATTGCTTATGCTTCTTTAGGGAGGTGTAATCTGAGCGTATCAAATTTTGGCGCCGCTGCCGGGGAAATTGGCTTTTAGATTTATTTTAACTACATTATGGAACTTTAGTCAAGTATTTTCCGATTTTACGCTTTTTGTTTTTAGTTTTTTTTCTACAGGTTTCAACTCTAGAAAACTCCTAACTTCAGTCACAGAGCTAGGGCGAACCCAGTTCTTGACTGCTTCAATCTTTTGGAGATCTACCATTACATGCCCTAAAATGGCAACTGAATCCAATGAGAACTCACACTTTGAAAATTTGGCATATAATTTTTGTTTCCCAAGGACACCCAAAATAATACGAAGATGGTAGGTGTGCTCTTCCTTGCTCTTAGAATAAACCAAAATGTCATCAATAAAGACTATAACAAAAGAATTCAGGAATGGTTTGAACACACCATTCATCAAACTCATAAAGGTTGTAGGCGCATTGGTCAACCAAACGACATCACTAAAAACTAATAGTGCCCATATAGGGTCCTAAATACCGTTTTTGGTACATTCTCAAGCCTAATTTTTAGCTGATGGTTACCAAATCTTAGGTCAATCTTAGAGAAAACCGATGCACCCTGCAACTGGTCAAAATAGATAATCTATTCGAGGCAACGAATACTTATTTCGGATGGTGACCCTATTCAACTATCGATAGTCAATGCACATCCTCATACTACCATCATTCTTCTTAACAAACAAGGCAAGAGCACCCCACAGGGAAGCCCTGAGACGGATGAAACCTTTATCAAGAAGCTCATGTATTTGAGCCTTAAGCTCTCTCAATTCTACTCGAGCCATGCGATAAGGAGGGATGGAAATAGGGCGAGTATCCGGTTCCAAGTCAATGCAAAAATCTATATTTCTATCCGGAGGCATACCAGGAAAATTGGTAGGAAACACTTCCTTAAATTCTGACACTACAGGACCAGACTCAATAGAGGGAGACTCATCATCAACATCCCAAATATGAGCCAAATATGCCAAACACCCCTGCCCCACCAGTTTCCTAGCCCGAATGAAAGATATAGCCTTAGCTGGCTTAGGATTGTACACCCCTTCCCACTCTAACTTTTCCCTACCCTGGATCTCTAGAGTCACAGACTTAGTATTACAATTAAGCACTACATAATAGGGGGACAACCAAGACATGCCTAAGATTATCAAAGTCAGTCATATCCAGAATAACCAAAGCAGCCCAAGTATGATAACCCATAAATAGAACAGGACAAGCACGATATACATGGGTGACTATCACCGACTCTCCAATTGGGGTAGAAATATGGATGGGGGAATCTAGTACATCATAAATCACATCAATCCCAAGGTAAATTGAACTGACCTATATGAATAAGTACAACCCGGATCAAACAAATTGGTAGCCATCCGGTCACAGACAAGAATAGTATATGTGATCATTGCATCAGACGCCCCAGCCTCGTTCTTTACCAAAAAGGAATAACACTGAGCCCTGTCATCTTGACAGGCGACCTCTTTGCTTGGCTACACTGCTCCTCTACCTACATTACCATTTCCGCAGCCTCTACAGCCTCACTGATTTCCTCCTCACCCACCCTGTGGACATTCTCTACCATTATTACCATTGTCCGTGGGTACCACTGCTCTAGTTTGCTGCTGCGCGGGGTCAAACATGAGCAGATGGGGACAATCTCTCCTTATATGCCTAGGTACTCCAAAATTGTAAGAACTGTGGTAAAAAAATGGTCTGCTGCCCACCGAAGGTACGACTCCCTAACTATCTTGAATAAAATTCTTCTATGGAGTTCCCGAGAAACCACCTATACTAGCGGGCATGATTGACTGAATTGGTCGGGCTGTAAGTGTCGGCCTACCTGAACCTCTTGAGTAGGAACCATGGAAGTTACATGTGCTCTAGGGCTTCTTAGCCAAACCCTTGACCTGCCCATCATGTCGAACTCCTTCAACTTTTTTCACAAAGTCTATCACCTTATTAAAAAAAATTCCTACATAGGTCATGTGAACAAAAAATACCAGTAACTCAGGGTTAAATCGCTTGACTAATAGATGAATTCTCTCCTCCTCAGTAGTTACCAACTGTGTAGCATATCTTGAAAAGGCATGGAACTTAGCCTCATAAGTAGCCATAGTCATACGACCCTGTTCCAAAGCCATGAACTCATCTTTGTTGTGGACCCTCAAACTCCGGGGCACATACTTTTCAATAAAAAAAGCATGGAACTGTGTCCAAGTGAGTAGGGGTAAGATCGTTGATCTTCATTCCACATAGGCTCTCCACCACTGCTTAGCTTCACCCTGAAGCTGGAAAGTCACGAATTATACCCCATGTTGGTGTACAATACCTTACTTGTGAAGCCTCTCATAGCAATCCAAAATAAACTCATAGGCATCCTCACTCTCAGAACCATGAAACACAGGCAGCTTCAGCTTCAGAAACTTAGTCAACATCTCATGCTTCATACTAGTAATCACAGGATCCAATAGGGGCTGAAAGAAGGCATCAATGCCTAAGGCTCCACCCACCTTGGGAACAATAACAATAATGGAGGGATTGGTCGCGGGTTGAGTCGCTTGCACTATGGGAAGGACTCCAAGGCCGACCAATCCCTTCAGAAAAGTCATGATCTGTTGAGCTAACACTGGGTCTAAGGAGGAATACATGTACTCTCATCCCGTACCTCCCTCTCTGGTCCAACATCCTTCTCATTTTTGATTTCCACATTCTCATGTACCTCTTCTTACGGTGCAGGGGGAGCCTCTTCCTTGAGAGCATTTTCAACTAGGGCTCCACTCCTGATGGGTGCTACCCTTCCTCGACCTCTACCCCTTCCTTTTTTTGTACCCCTGCCTCGATAGTGGCCTCTTGTTGCAGGCTTCTCAGATGGCTCAGTGATAGGGTCTACGGGCCTGATGCCACTGTATCGCGTATGAACCATCTGCAGACAAAATAGTGAAAGAGAAATAGATATCAATTTGGATCACCAAATACCAATTGGAATCAAGTCATAGCACGAAGGGAGAAAAATATAAAGATATTTCCTAAAATCCTGTAGCCTCTGGAAGAAAAGTACAAACGTCTCTATACCATTCTGCAAAACTCTACTAGACTCGTTTTGGTACAATGAGATCAACGAACCTAGGGCTCTGATACCAACTTTATCATGACCCAGCCCGCCGTGATTGACACCCACACTAACTCTCTGGTGGGAGAACCATTACTACAACCCAATCAAGCAACTTAACAACAAACAAAGCACTTAAAGATACAGAAGCAAGTTTCAATGATAGAATAACATGGAGTTCCTATAAACTCTGAAGCTTAAATAAACAACTAAACATAACTATTGCAGAAATTCAACCCCTCGAACCTGAAAGTCAATGTACCAAAACTCTACTAACGACAAGTCTAAGAAAAAGGGTGCAACCCTGAAACTAACATACAAATAAGTCTAACTGTAAAGACTGAGTCCGAAAGGAATGGACTAAATAATAGAGGACCCATGGCAGCCTGGAAGAACTGCCTCACCCTTGAATTTGGTCTCGATCAGTGATCTCCTAACTAAGGTCTGTCAGTAGCCGCCTGAAGATGCCCTATACTCAACAAAGAATAAGCAAATGCAATATTAGTACACAACCACAGTGTACTAGTAGGATCACGTGGCCACTCCAGAAAGCATAATGCAAGCAGGTAATTACAACACAGTAAACACACATATACAGAATACACAATTAGTTATCATTTTAGAAAAACATACAATCTCCCAATATCAATGACAAGTAGACATAAACATATTAATCAAAAGTGGTTCTCTCATGGAACCCATACCCAAACTGTTAGTGTGTCAAAACGAGACACTCGATCCAATGTATGTGTCGGAATGTGACACCCGATCCAATATATGTGTCGGAACGTGACACCAAATCCAATGTATTTGTCAAAATGTGACACCCGATCTAATTTATGTGTCGGAGCATGACACCCAACCAATGTATGCGTCGAAACGTGAAACTCGATCCAATCAGCACAACTACAATCACAACTACACCATAATGAATAGTATATATAGTCACATGGTCAAGTAATAGATTCATTGCATGTAGTTGTTCACACATAAGCATTTCATTAGGTTCGATTCACATTTCACTATTCACATGCACGCATACATACAATGAGGCAATCAACCAAAATATATTGCACAAACAGAAATCAAACCATCACCTACCTCGAAACCAAGCTTGAATCCTCCTAAGACACATGAGCCTTCCCTTTTCAGATTCTTTCCGCTTGTTCTTGGTCTAAAACTATTAAATAATGCATGGGTTAATAAACAAGGCCTAATTTACCCGCATTATACCTAAAATTATCAACCAAGGCCAAACCCAGATCCTAATGTTCAATTAGGGCTTTTTCCACCATCAACTTCAAGCCAAAGCCCTCCCCCAATGATTATTACCCAAGATTCTAAGTTCTAACAATTGAAATATGGATTAAAGGAGTAATTTCCTTACCTTTAGCATTAGAAATCATGGAAAACAGTCAAGAATCGCTCTGGGTCGTCTCCTAGCTCTCAAGAACAAAGTTTTACAGAAAATAATGATTTTGGGGGTTTTCACCGACTTAAGTCGCGACTGTCCCACCACAGCGGGACCCAACCCGCCACAGCGGCCTCGCCCTGACGGGAATAATCCGTCATTTTTACTTTCACCGAATTATTTGTGAAATTGTCCTTACCGATTTAGTTTCGGGCTTAAATTTAAACTACGTTAAACTTTAATTGACCAAATTTCTCTGCCTATAACAAATTAGGTGACACATGATCAATCAAATTAAAGGTCTATGAGTCTTCCTTCCAACTCCACCAAGTTTGCATCATTTGGAGTACAGAGTAAAATGTTATGACCGTTTTACCAGATATTGTCTGTGCTGAAAAGTTGAGGCCTCTATAGAGGGAATCAGACTGCTACAATGGGCTACACGCAGTTAAACGCAATTGTAGAACTAAAACGTTATTTTACTCCCAAAACTCATTCAAGGGCAGACGAGAGCAAGGGAAGGGCAATTTCTTTAGTTTTTCATTGATTTCCTCCTTCAAGGTAAGTCCCTCCATCAATCAAACACTAATTTGATTCCTTCGTCCTTAGAAAATATAACTGTGGCCCTAGGGGATAGTTTAAAATCATTCTAAATTGGGAAAAAATTAGATTTATGAGGATTTTAGGGTGTAAGAAGTTTCACTAATCTTAAGAACGTTTGTTCTCGATTTGTTTACTGAAATTCTCTAATGTAACGATGAAATTTGGTTGTTTTAGGTGAATTAAGAGTGGAAAACCCCTAGTATGGGTGGGAAATTCATGATCATGGCCTAAGGTTTGAAAATTTGGATATGATCTAGAAATATTTAGGCCATTTGTAATTGATTTTGTATTATACTATTATTTTAGACCAAGAACAAGCTAAAGTTTCACAAAAGGTGTCAAGGTTCGCAATAAGACTTCTACAGCTATTACTTGGCTCCCAGGTAGGTTAGATTTTCTTAACCGAATAGTTTAGATATGTTTCCAATTGCATGATATTTTGTAGTTGACGGGAGGTTTCATGTCTAGGCCTTCGGGCATGGATTTTGGATGGTTAAAGGTTGTTGTTTATTATTGATAAGGTAGAAAAAGATAATGACTAGGGATGGTTCTCTAGTTCTTGATTGTCATCCTTGATTTTTCTTGTTATGGTGACTTGGTGGTAATGGTAAGGTTAAGTGTTATGAAATTTTTGGGTTATAGTCATTTCTAGGACTTGTGGTAATCAAAGGGAACCCATGTGTACTCATAATGAGATTCAGTGTTGGACCATTGTTATATAGTTAATGGTTTTATGTTTCTGATTTATGTATGCATGCATGTCCACTACTTTATGCTATAATTTTTACAATGCATGTTAGTGAAAACATAGGGAGACATATAAAATTGCATCATGTAGATAATCTTATACAATCAATTTGTTATATGATTAAGGTCTATTGTTTTCAGTAATCCATGTCGCATAACTCAGATCATTCCTCATTGGTTTCACTTTTTCTCGTATCAAGAACCTAATTTTATTTCATGCACCAATGCACACCCCCATCAATTGTGACCAGAGAGAAAAATTCAACTCGTTCGGGTGATGGACAATGACAAATTGTGGAAGAAAGGTGGGTGTCTGGTCTCCCATGGTCAAGAAAAAATTTATTCGGGTGTTGTTTCGATTTCAATTTGATGTTGGTGCTCTGATACAATGAAGAACAACAAGAATAATTTTGCTAACTGAATTCTTCTATCTATTATTTCTTAACACCTCGGATCTCCAAATGAAGAAAATCCAAGTTTTTAGAAAAACTGGTGCCAGTACCAACGGAACCACCCACGGACCGTATGGGTTCCGTCGTTAAAGCCCAACTTTTGATGGTCTCTGATCCCACCCACGGTCGACCAGTATGGTCCGTGGTTGGACCTACGGACCATAAGTCTGACTGTAGGTAAGGGTCAACAGTCAATTAGAGGAACAGTGTTGTTGGGTCAACTTCAAACGGTCATATCTTTTAGCAGAAAATGAATTAGGTAGCTCATGACCTATCAAATGAAAGATAATTGAATCCTCTTTCCAATGCCACCGATTTATCTAAAACCAAAGGTCGAAGTAAAAATTTATGCTCATTTTAGTGAAGCCCTGTCCAGTAGAGCATGAACGACTCCTCCTAACGACATTTGGTAGGTCAAATGACGGTTGGTCAGTCCTATAGTAGATGACACTCGTCAGTTTTAAGTCAGGGTCATTTTTTTCCTTTACCCTATGCATTGGGAACTTAAACTACGTCATTTGATGCCTAAGCCTAACAACCTAGTCAGACATACCCAAAACCCTCATTCTCCAAAAGTCATTCAAATTAAAACGAAAAAAAAGAGAAAGAGGGGTCATTTTCTTTTAAGAACAAGCAGAAGTGTTCTTCATGTTTTAGCCCAAAATCAAAGGATTTCTCTGTAGGTTTCATCACCAGGTATGGGGGATTTCACTAGTGGGTTCCTTTCATCCACTAGGTCCCTAGAATTCAATCAGTTCCTTGATTCTCCTTATCTTGTTTAGACTTAGGGTTTCTAAAACCTTGGATATTTATTGTGATTTAGCTGTTGTAGTATCCTAAATAGAAATAGATTATTTCTTGGAATGTTTGCTTAATTCCTTGTATGAAACTCATAACCCTAGGTTATATAAATTCTCTTAGTTAACGAATTATACTTGCTAAGTCAGTTAAACAGATAATCAGGCTCCAATTTTCGAATGTTACATTAGCAATATATAAATGTTGCTTTCTCAGATTTCATGTCAGTATTTTGAGCTATTCAGTATTTTAGTTACATTGTGTCATATACATATTCAGTTCGAGTAGACTTAGCACCGAGTTGGACTAGGGTTCAGTGTACCCTCATAACCCTAGAAGTACGTGCCTCCATAGGAGTATAAGTTCCCTCCGTTGGGCATCAGATTTAGTGATCACACCAGCCATGCCTATATACACCCGGCAAGGTATATTGGGTCCTCTCGATGGGGCATATACATCGGACTCTACATTTAGCTCATGTTGTTTATGTCGGTGAATAGTAGCTCCCACAGTCAGACTCTTAGTGCATTTGAACAGGTTTTCATTATATACTTCAGAATTCAATTCAACATGTTATTTTCATGATTAGTACTTGGTTATTGCATTCAACTTATCTTTTCAGTTATGTTTCAGTATTTACATTCTTGCTCAGTTTATGTCATTGCTCAGTTATGCTTTGTTCAGCTTATATATGTTTTTTTCCAGCTTAGTATATCTATATCATGCATGCTCAGTACATTCCAAGTACTACCACATACTCTGTGCTACATCCTTTCATGATGTAGGTTCAGGTATTCAGCATCCAGATCACGCTTAGATCTATTCTCGATCCGCATTCAGCCGTTTCAGTGGTGACTACTCATACTTCGAGGACAATAGACATGCTTTTCATTTGTTTTTATATTCAGTTTTCAGTTTGTTAGAGTTAGCTGGGGGGCATGTCCTAACAACTCGACTCAGTTAGAGGCTTTTTAGACATAGTTGTAGAATCAGCTTGAGTTGTTAAGTTTATCTATTATTACTAAAACCTTAGCATGTTTTATATATTTAGATTAGTTAGGTTTCCCCCACTTTCAGTTATCCATTATTTTAGCTTCTGCATAGTACATGTCTTATTCAATTATTCTCAATATGCTTGATATATGCCAGATAAAGGGTTATCTTGGGGTCATTTATGATCCTAGGTCCCGTGTTACGTCAAGGGGGTAACCTCGGGGCGTGACATATTCTTTTCACGATGTACAACTTTTATATATATACAAGTAACTTCTTACTAAGACTTCTACCTATTCTAGGAAACAAATATATATACAAGGTAAACGAGATATTCCGTTATTATGAATCCCTACAATTATTATGGATCTCTATAATCATGTTCATACTCCTACAATCATGCTAATAATGACTATGCGATTCTATATGATTCTTCGGGAGTAAGAGGTTCATCTCGTCTAGTAGTTCCCTTTTGTAGAGTTTTGGGAGTACGATAACAACATAACCTTTGAGGAATCTCGTCTTGCCAATTCTATTATTTCACTCACCTGGGAGTGAACGAAGGATTTTATTTTTGTTTAGTCAGTAAGAATGTTGATATAAGAGGGCATGTTCCTATTGCTCGGGTGTAGGTTTTATTTGTATTTACACCGATAAAGTATATAACTTAATGTATGTTTTGTTTATACATTCAAAAGTAAATCACTCTAAGGAGAAAGTGAAATTACCACTACAACAAATTCAATTATCAGGGACAAATAATTTCGTCACTAAATATCTTGTGAGATGAAAAATAATTCGTCAATCAGTCGTCTGGAAGGCGGCGCCTAAACTAATAGGACTTGCTTGAATCGATAGGCCTACTTGGCTTCTCTGTCTATTCAATTGATTTTATTGCAGACTCTTCCCCACGCCTATTTCTTCCCCCGGCCCTGTAGTGGAGCTTGCCCCCCGCCCTAGGCCTATTGAGATCTTTCCCTTTGCGGGTAAATTTGGGCTCAGGAGGGGAATACCCAATTCATCGGAACTTCAACTAGAAGAGGTAGGCTCGGGTTCCTGGTATAGGTATAAGAAAGCAGTAGAGCTAAATAGAGGTAGACTGTACTAAATGTGTTTCGCTAAAAGTATACAAATACGATCTAGTGCTTCGTCGCTAAAAGTATTATTTAACCACAAAAAGAAAAATCGTCCCCAAATGCTTAAACATTTGTGACAAATTTATTTGTCGTAAAAACTATATTTTTTTGTAATTAATAGTATGCTTTGTCACTAAAAAGGTTATTACTACCGATAAAATTATATCGTTGCTAAAGTTATATGTATTTTGTAGTTGAACAAAATCTAATTTCGTCACTAATGACTATATTTTATATAAAAAATTATTTTGTTCTTAAATGTATTAATTAGGGATATATTTATGAAAAGGTTAATTTTCCTATTATCTCTCATCTCAATCTTTTTTAACCCCTCCCAAGGAGGGGCTCCCAACATTATGCTTTCTTGGGGACTCGAACTCACAACCTTAAGGTTGGAAGTGAGGAGTGCTTACCATCCGATCAACTCTCTCTTGTCTCTCATTTTTATTTTATTTTTAACTTCATTTACTTTTTTTCAAATTTAACTTCTGTAGAAATAATATATATATGATTATTTATACACCTACACAAATACATGAAATTTACCACCCACAATTCATTCAAATGTAGATTACATTTTAATTAAACTGTATATTTTCTAAAATATCTTTAAATATATTCAGTATGATTCTGTCATTTTATTCATTTATTTTTATAAATTTTATAAATTATTCAGTACAATTATAAATTTATATAAAATTAAACTTTCGATTTTATTTTAAAAAAATTGAATAATCGATTCAATTCGATCAGTAAATCAATTGTTTTGAAAAAAAATTGATACCCATAACTATAGTACTTCATCATAATATATTTGAAATCCTAGTTGGTTCATTTCTTACATTTGTGCTTTCATTTTTTAGTTTATTTCAATTTTCACACGGATGGAAAAAGTAAATAGAAATTAATGAAATATTTGCACCTTTGCAAAGTCTAAGTTTGTAAGTCGATGTTATATTTGTATAGTTGCTCTAGGTACGTATGTGGAATTACTATTAAATATGTACATATTTTTAGGCAAAAGCAAATAGATCGACTTAGTCTATGCAGTTTACCAATCACAAATCAATAGACACGCCCAAAAATTAGCACCAAGACTTGACAATTATTTTCTCTATCGTCTTTATCGATGAAAGAGTATCAAATAAAAAATAAAAGTGTTAAACCAACAAATATTAGCAATATAGTGGTAGAACCGTACCCCACTCACGGTACTTATAACCTGAATTGTATTTTTCAACTGATGCATTTCGTAATTGCATAATTTAATAAATTAATGAATTGAACTTTTTCAGTTTTACAAAATCAACTAAATTCTATGGTTTTAATATTTTCCCTTGCCAATTAACGAATGGACTCTGTCTATTTCTTATGAAACACTTGTATTGTTCTTTTTGTAAGTTGTCACTTGTATTTATGAACAATTGTAGCCAAATAAATTATATTAAGCTATGAATTTTTTTTCATAGAAAATAGTTGAATTATTCACTACAAATTTTAAGTCGTCGCTATTTAACACCTTACATATTTTGTGACAATTTTTTGGTTGTCACTAAATCACAGATTGATTAGAGACAATAAAATCTTTGTCACCAATTAGTTATATTATTAGTGACGAAAATAAATGTCTTAATTAAATCTTAATTTTTATGGCTAAAACTTATAATATTTAACTGTGAACTCTAATTTGTCGATATTGTAACAACATATTTTTGTAGATGAAATTTTTTTGTGTCCAAAAATTTTAAGACAAAATAATTTTTCATGAATTAGATACACTATTTGTGACGAAATAATGTGTCACTGATAACCTTAAATTTGTGACTAACACTACTTAACAAATGACGCCAATTAATTTTTTGGTGGGAAACTTTAGTGAACAAAACTTTGCTACTGATTTTTATGTTTCGTCACTAAAAGTATGTGTCTCATATATTTAAGCACAAAAAGTAAATTTTGTTACTAAAAGTGAACAATTAGTGATGAATTTGACGTCGTAGTTAATAATTTCGTAGCTTTATATCATATTTGTTGTAGTGTACTAATCTTCTGACCTAGGGTTTCTAGTTATGTGTGGGATTATAAATCGATAACTAAACAATGTAATTGGTGTGTTGAATTTTATACATAACGACTAAAATACTACCAAATATGATGCTAGTTTCAATACATGAATAATTCACAGAACCAAACGATACACAACTGCTCATCTTCCTTGCCCAACCTCCACCCTCCCTACGAAAAACTTGTTCAACTGATAGCTTTATAATTTTGGAGATTTTAAAGTCGTTTTCATTGTGTAATTTCTTTAATTCAGAAGATAGGATTTTGGTGATAATTTTTATTTACGAAACTAATAATTTTAGAAAAGTCATTGGCGTTGTTTCTTGGTGGATCAAAAATTGAAGAATGATTCTATGTGTATTTTAATACTTCTCCATATAATACGGGCAATGCATCTTTTCTATATTTACTCCTAGCTACTAATTCCTTCATTTGGGTAAGATGACGATATTCCCTTTATTTCACTTGTTACTTTTCATTTATGAGCTTTCATACAATTGAATTTTTAGCATCAACTGATTTTGTGAAATTATATCATTCCATTGTTATTATTTTCCTTTGAAAGAAGAGACGAATGATTGACATATCTGATTCCATAAGTTAAGCACAAGATATCAAACTTGGAAAAAAACATTTTCATATCAAATCAAAATAATCTTTCATGATCTCTAATTCCACAATAAATTTTCAACTAAAATGAAAAATACAAGCAAAATCATAATCAATTCAAAATACTGCTATGAAGACTTAGACCTAAAACTTTAAGAATGGATCAACACCTCTAGTTTCCCAAATTGTCATCAGTATCGTCTATCTCTTTACCAACTTGATAAGAGTTTCCCAAATCAACCCCATAAACCCATAGACAAGTCAAAAATTTCACGATGAATAGGGTTGATTATATTAGGGTCATATCCTGCAATTCTCAAAAAAAATAAGAAACGCCTCTCTAAGTCTTCAATGGCTGACCATGAAATTTCAAGTTGGGAATTGAAGCCTCGATGTAATTGATAAAATTCTTTGAATAATTAGGATATGGAATCACTCCATGATTGAAAAAGTAATGATGGATAGACTTCAAGATAGCTACATCCTGATAATAATCATAGTTATCTTCTATTTTCAACTTAATTTTGGAAGTTCCTACTTTTATAATATTGGAAAATGCAGGCTTACCGATGGGTTTCAATTCATAAAATTCAGGCATGGGACACTATCCTTTGTCTCCAAGTTTTAGACATACACACTTCATTTCATATAGATCAAATGCTGGGAGTTTTCCCTTTTCTGTTGCTTTTTGGTCCTCTCTTTCGTCTACAACTTTATCTTTTGCAGATTAAGAGATGATTGATTCTTCATTTTGTATATCGTTGTGGAAGTGATCATGTGGGGGAGAGGAGATAGGTGACCAAACTTCAGATTCTTGATTTTGTTCTGAAGGTAGCATTTCAGACATGATGATGCTTTGTGAAATATTGATAAAAATGAGGAAATAGTTCTTTATGGATGCTATATATAAAGCCTATTCACTTGATTAAAATAAATAAATATTAATTTATTGTATTATGGTGAAGTAAATGAAGTTGTAATCAATGAAGTTGAATAAGCTATTATATGAACAAATGTTCAAATCATAACAAAAGCTATAAATGCTTAGAGACTCGTTTTTCAAAATGAAAAAAATAGTCAATTGCAAGGAGAAATGGTCAATAATGGAGTAAATTCATTCTTATCAGTTATCTCTCTTGGTAAAAGAATTCATAATAAACATAAAATGTGACCTTCTCTACATTTTCTACATATTATATGACAATGAAAAATAACAATGAGAAAAGAGACAAATGTATCCCTCAATTCCGCCAATTAAGGTGGATATACTACTTGTTGAAAAAAGTGATATGATAATATTTTTATTATTTTACAAATGGTGCATATATACCTCACTGTCTAACAAGTGGTGCATATTTACCCCTTTATTGAATGGCCTAAATTTTTTTTAAAAAAATCAAAAGTATTTGTTTAATTTCAAAAAACATTACGAGGCTTTAAAAAACTATCTCACCCATTTTATTTTAAAACATAAAAATAATTTTAAAATAACTTAAAATTTGTGTTTGGATACCTTTTTTTGATCTTTCTACATCATTTCCCATATTTTTCATCTTTTTGGACAATCAATTGGAAATTTTCACACTAAGTAATATTATTATGCTTTTTGTTTGTGGAGTTGCAGTTCACCGGTCAGATTTTGTACACTTATTATCTGATATAAGTGGATGATAATTAAAAGCATCTGACACTACAATAACAAAAAAATTCCTCCAATTATTTAGCGGCAATCATATAATTATTGTTATATTATATTTAATGGTAATATAAATTCTTAGTACTTATATCAAGCACTCTATAAATACCACTAAATGCTAAATAATTTTGCGGCAAAAAAAAACTATTGCCACTAAATATCACTTTTATTGTAATGTGATTACAGTGATAGTCCTTAATACTAGTTTGTATCTGTTTTACAAATCCTTTTTGTCCTCCCTTGTAATATCCTTTGTATCAGATTCATTTAACATCAAGTTTTGAATAATGATTTTAGTCCACTAAGTAATATGGGACTCGTGTACTCAGTTACATAAAAGAAAGAAATCTACTAACATTAGTAGCTTGCTAATATCAATCTTACTACTAAATAACTAAAGTAATGAAAATAAAAACATTAAGAAATTTAATAAGCTATTAGAAATAATGAGAAAAAGTTCCTTTTTCATTAAAATATGCAAAAACAAAAGATAAAAAAACAAGATCTCCATGAGTGGTGTAAATCTCTCCCTTAAATATGCAATGATTATTTGAATAAAAAATAAAATAAAATATAACATCCCTCTGAAAAATGCATAAGGTGGAACAATTTCAAATCATTACTTATACAATTATAATCATCAGAGCTTCTGCCGCCTTCGTTCTTATTGTATTCTTGGTTTATTTTGTGAGACGGGAGAAACTTAACTTTCAATGTAGATTTCAACCATAAGAGCTTTACCAAATTTAGAAGACTTGAGAATTCTGATCGAGTTATCCTCTGGATTGTATATCATGAAAGTTTATTCAAACATAACAAAAAATTTACCACTTTTTGACAAACAAAAAGATTGAGAAAGAAAACAATCCATAGGATCTGGAGTATAATGGATGGTAAATATTTTTTTTCCAAGATTCTTTGTTCCCCTACTCCTGCATAGATCACACATATACTTTAGCGGTCGGATTATTACAAAGCATTGAAAGATTACTTCCCAATGCTCCCAGCATGAGAATACCATCCCTTTCTCCATAATAGGATCGTTCCACCTTTCTCCATTTCGCATCAGCTAAATCAAATGATGTGATGCTCCAACCCCTTTCGTAACCAAGACCAACACTAGTAGCCCAGTGAAGCTTCCCATTCACAAACTTACTTGAACTAATTAATTGCGTCTCATTCTAAGGATAATCAGTTGTTTGCCAAGAATTATTCTTTAGACTATAGATATTGACCTCTTGAAAATCATGTTGATGGCCAATATTAGTATAAATACTTGCTACCTTATAATCATCATGGATTTCATCATATCCAAAACCATATAAGATATGGACAACATCGCCCACTTTAGTTTTAAAATAAGGTAATTTCCTGCACTTTTTTATTGTTGGGTTCCATAGAAATAATTTCTTTGCCATATTTACGAGATAAATCAATCCATTTACAAAGCCCTTAAACAAAGAATATCTACTAGAATTTTTCATGGGATAGTCCATATTGGACTCCTCAATAAAAAAACTCATAAAGTAAAGACTTAAGAGAACAATCCTTCAGATTATTTTCAGGATGGACAGTCCTCAACATAAGTCTATCGTTGGTGTAGTCTTTTTTATTAGATGAAAATAATATGAGAGTTGATAAACTTAGGGCTACAGATCAAAGCAAGCCAAGTTTTCGAAACAGACCTAAACCACAAGAGAGATTTCACCGGAAGCCTTAAAAGGATTTCAATAATGAGATCAAAGAAAATCAATTTTTTTTGTTCATCAACTTCTGAATTTTTGTGCTTTACTTCACTATTATCTCCATTTTGTTCTTTACCAGGTAGCATTTTGATATGGTGATTCTTTGTGAAAATGTTGGAACTCATAAGAAAGAAAGCAAATATAAAGAAAATTTTGGAGCTGATAAAGAAAGAAAGTAATTATATTACCAAAAAAAATCACATTTGGAAAAAAATTAAATGTACTAAATGTCTTTTTCAAAATGATCACTAATTTTTATGTACTAAATGTCCAAAAATTTTAATGCTATTAGATTATTATTACATGTAAATTTATGGTGAGACAATAGTAAAGTCAAGATGTAAATTAGTGGTTAACAAATTTGGACTAATGTATAGCGAGACCAAATTAAATGTTAAAGAGGCTAAAAATGCTAAGGGTTATATTTCCATTATTGGTGAAAGCATTGGTGGATATATAGACTAATTAGGTACATGTATAAGTGGGAGAACCAAATATACGGTAAATTAATTGAGTGCGCGAAAGTTGTCTTGCAACCAACTTTATAGATATTATTAAATATGAAGCATTAGGTTCATCTAGTCTGTCAAGCCCCGAGCCTGTCGACACTCAAGAACCATTGCTGGCCCCAAGCGAACCCTTGGCCTGGCTCAACTCTCAACGGAAGACTTACTCATCAATAAATTGACTCAAAATAAATCTTTAACTCAAAAGTTTCAAATACTTGAACTCAGAATATTTAGAAATAAACATTCAACTAGCGAAAGAGGCAACTCAAGTCTCAACATAAATAATGGAAATGAAAAACTCATGAATTACTATTTATCTATCTATGAAGCCTCTACTAACTGAGATGGACGTTGGGACAAGACCCACAACATCCTAATAACAAAACTGGAATGATAAAGCATAAATGAGGGATCATGTGGAAGAAATGAGGCTCACCAACCAACTCTGGAACTCAACTAGATCAACGAAGCTCTTGTTAATGATCCTAGTTGCCTGTATCTACATCTAAAATGATGTAGGCCTAATGACGTGACTACATTGAATGTACGAGCATGTGAGGGAAAATCTAAAACATGACATAAGCTTGAACTGGAACTGAAGAAACAACTTACCTCGTCTCAACTCAACTCAACCTCAACTCAATTTAATATAAAGCAATAACAATAATGCAATATAAAAGAAAAGCTTTTAAAATAGTAATAAACAACTCAATGTATTGGAAAATACAATATAACTCAGTTTGTATGCAACAATACAAAATAAACTATGTTTGAGAGATTCTCTAACCGACAACCATCACTATGAACTATGTGATGATACAACGCCTCGCCCACACTGCAAAAACTGTCATATACCTTGTCGGGGTATAGAACTCCTCAACTAAGTAGATCCATTAGTCTATGCTAAAAAGCAATAAGGAATCATCTAAAAAATATGACCCTTCCTACCCACGTTGGCTACATGGTCTGTAAGGGTTGTGAGTTGTTTGAACTCTCCCCCATATTGGTGCTTAATATTACTCCAAAAATATAACTTAGCTCATATGTTCTTTAAAAAAACATTTCCTCTTCCTCAACTTTGAGATTATTACTCAAAAGGTTTCTCTTAAAAGGGATAGTACTCAAAACTCCTCATGAACTCTTTTGGAAATAGGTGTTTCCTCTTTACTTAAATGTAAAAACATTTACTCTCGGGAATAATATAATTTTAAAGAAAATGAACTCAACTCTACTCTTCCTCAAGTCTTAAAACAAGTTTTAAAAATATTTGCTAAAGACTTCTCAAAAGACTTGAAAAAACACTCAATACCTGACTCTTAACTCTTTCCTTGAATTTGAATTATGAACTCAAGGTTATGATTCATATTATGAATGATATCTCAATGTTTTGAAGTAGTTTAGAGTAGTTAGAATCAAAGGGAAGTACAGGTACCCTTTGAAAGAACTCAGACGGGCTAAACGAGGGAGAACGGGTGGGGGCAGGCAACCCTGGCGCACTAAGTGGCGCAGGGCGCCAGCCTTTGAACTACAAAACATGTTTCCTGGCGCACTGGTGGGGCGGCACACCAACCTTTGCTTAGAAATCCCCGACAAATTGCTTTCTCGGTTTCTGACCCTAACTCATCTATAATCGAATGATTTCTTCCCCACTCACTTAGATTCAAATACCCAACATAAGTACACAATAATCTACTCAAAACAACCCTCAAATCACTAACTTTTATCTCAAGAACTCATCAAAATCCCAACAATCAAGATTACGAATGGAATTTCAAGAAAACTCATCAAGAACTCAAATCTTTAAACTTTGAGAACGAAATTGCATTAAAATAGCATGACTGATGTGTACGTGAACAAACCCAATACTATGGGAACTCACATACCTCTTAGGGATCAAACCCTTGGCGAAATAATCCTCGATTCACAAGAAAACTTGATGAACGCCTTCAATCGTCCCTCCTTTCTCCTCGTTTCTCATCTTGAACTCTTTTCTAAAACCCTAAGAGTAAATTGGGATTGTGAAAACTGAACCAAATCAGTTTAGACCCCTAAATATTACGATAATTTGTTTTAAGCTAATGTGGTAAGGAAAAGACCAAAATACCCCTCATATTTTCGGGTAACTTTACTTAATTAGACAGCCTGACTTCAAACAGGCATATCTTCCTCATACCAGCTCAAAAATTAGCAAACTAGGTGGAGTTGGAAAGAGTACTCCAAGACCTTTCATTTGATATCCTATGGGCCACCTAAATCATCATGTACTGAAAGTTATGGTCGTTTGAAATTGACCCAAAATTCACAATTTAAGCATAACTTGTAAAATTTCAAATTTGGCTCTTTCCAAATTAGTTCTTTCTAAATTTAGTTCTTTCAAATACCAACTTGTTACAATATCTCCCCCTTGGTAACATTCGTCCACGAATGATGTTACTCTAAGTAGACTAAGGGTGGCTAGCTCAAACACTCAATATGCAAAGTAACACAACATTTCAACTAAAATATATACCAAGAAAAGGATTAGTACCTTGATTTAGAATTTCTCCAGACTCAAAGAGATGTGGGTATCTCTTCTTCATATCCTCCTCAGCTTCCTAAGTAGCTTTCTCATAAACTGATTCCTCCATAAGACCTTGACTGATGCTACCTCATTGGTTCTCGACTTGCGAACCTGACAATCTAGAATCTGAACAGGAATCTCCTCATCAGACAAGCTATCCTTAACACCAATATTTCCAGTCTGTATAATAAGTGAAGGATCGCACATACACTTCTTCAACATAGAAATGTGAAACAGCGGATGGACTGCTGCAAACTCTGACGTTAGCTCCAACTTGTAGGCTTTTGATATCCTGTAAGGACCAATATATCGAGGACTGAGTTTACCCTTCTTGCCAAACCTCATAACATCATTCATGGGTGAAACCTTCAAATAAACCCAATTATCCACTTCAAACTCTAAGTCTCTTCTCCTAACATCTGTAACACCCCAGACTCAGAAAGGACAAAATACAGATTTTTTAGAAGTTCCAGGTGCCACCAATAGGGTTCACCTACGGACCGTAGGTGAGGTCCATGGTTTCCCACCTACAACTCCCTCCCCAGAACCCTAGCAAGATCCAGGTAAGTCTGGACCCATGCTAGGACCTATGGGTCGCATGTTAGACTACATCTATGGTCAAGGCAGTAGTTCAGTCCCCCTATGTGCCAGTCTCTAAAGTCAATCGACGACTGACCAGGATGGACCGTAGGTCAGTCGACGGTCCGTCGGTCAAGCCCATCGTTGGCCCCAACAGCTTTTAAGTCAGGGGTCGTTTGGTATTTTTCCCTATGCATGGGACACCTAAACTAGTCATTTAACCCCTAAACTATGTTGTTTTGATCAGTTTTAGCCTAGTAACTAAATCATAACTTACCCAAGTCAATTCATTCTCCAAAATTCATCCAATTAGAACTAAAAGAGGAGAAATCAGTCGACCAAACCCTCTCCAAGAATGTAGCAGGTTTTCTTCAGTTCCAGCCCCAAAATCAAAAGATTTCTCCGTGGAATTCTTCACAAGGTATGTGGGATTTCACTAGTGGATTCCTTTGATCCACTAGGTCCCTAGATTTCAGTCAGAATCTTGATTCCCTAAATATTGCTTAGACCTATGGTTTCTAGAACTTCAGATAATTTTTGTGATTTAGTTGTTAGAGTATTCCAAATTAGACTATCATGTTTTCTTAACAATGTTGCTTAGTTCCTTCCATGAAATTCAGAACCCTAGTTGTGCAGATTCGTTTAGTTCATGAATTACACTAGCTAGGGCAGATAAACAATATACATGCCTCAGTTTCCAAATGTTTCATTATCAGTATTTAATGTTGCATTTTCAGTTAGCATGATAGAATATCGAGCTATTCAGTATATTTTAGTTATGTTGTGTTGTACACATTTCCAGTTGGGTGTAGGCTTAACACCAAGTTAGACTAGGGTCAGTCACCCTCATAGTCCCAGAACTACGTGCCCCCGTAGGTTTATAAGTACCCTCCGTAGGCATCATATTTAGTGATCACACCAGTCATGCCTCTATACACTTGGCAAGGTATATTGGATCCTCTCAATGGGGTGTATACATCGGACTTCATGTTTAGCTCACATGGTTTTGTGTCGGTAAATAGTAGCTCCCACAATTAGATTTTATTGCATTGACCAGGTTTCCAGCTATATTTCAATATTCAGCTTCAGTATGTTATGTACTTGGTAATTGCATTAATTTTACTTCATATTCAGTATATCTCAATATATTTATCATGTTTAGATTATATCATTGCTCATTATGATTTGTTCAGTTATATGTTTGTTCAGCTTTATCCTATCATGCATGCTCAGTACCTTTCAAGTACCGATGTATACTCTGCGCTATATCTTTTCATGATGTAGGTTCAGGTCTTCAGCATTCAGATCACGTGTATATCGGTTCCCGATCCATATTTAGCAGTATCAGTGGTGAATCCTCATTATTCGAGGATGATAAACATGTTCTTTTACATTTAGTCTTTCCATTTTAGTTTCAGTTATGCTAGAGTTAGCTGGGGACATGTCCCAGCATCTCTAGTCAGTTAGAGGCGTATTTCAGACATGGGCATATTCAGCTTTAGTATTTGAGTTTTGTTCGGTATCTTAAACTCTTACTTCAATATTAATATATTCAGAGTTAGATTGGGTACTCCCCATCATTTCAGTTTATCTCATGTTTTAAGCTTCCGCATAGTATATTTTGTTCTGTTGTTTAAGTATGCTTATGATATTCCAGCTCAGGGTTAGCTTGGGGTCATCGTGATCCCAGGTCCCGTGTTTACGTCAAAGGGATAGCCTCGGGTGTGACAACATCAGTATAAGATTTCTGATGACTTTGTGTTGTTTTTAACCTTTCTTGAATGGTCTTCACTTTCTCCATAGCTTGATGAACCAAATCTGGTCCTATCAACCCAGCCTTACCAACCTTAAACCATCCAATAGAAGATCTACATTTTCTCCCATAAAGAGTTTCATAAAGAGCCATCTGGATACTAGAGTGATAACTATTGTTGTAACAAAATTCGCTGAGAGGCAAGTGATCATCCCAATTACCCTTGAAGTCGATCACATACGCCCCAACATATCTTCTAAAGTCTGAATTGTGCGCTCTTCTTGACCATCTGTCTGAGGATGGAAAGTAGTACTCAAATATACCTTGGAACCCAAACCTTTTGGGAAAGATTCCAAAATTGTGCGGTGAATTACGCATCTCTATCTGAAATAATGGATATTTAAACTCCATAAAGTCTGACTATATCTTGAATATATAACTTGGCATAATCTTCTGCTGACAAAGTAGTCTTTAACGGTAAGAAATGGGTTGATTTAGTCATTCGATCTATAATCACCCAAATCGAATCATGCTACCTGCGAGACCATGGTAAACGAGTAATGAAATCCATATTGATCATCTATCACTTCCATTTCGGAAGATCTATATTCTAAGCCATACCACCGGGCCTTTGGTGATGTTCCTTGACTTGTTGGCAATTCTAACACTTAGCAATGAACTATGCATAGCCCTTCTTCATGCTACTCCGTCAATAGACTTCTCTCAAGTTGCGATACATCTTTGTAGAACTCGGATGGATAGAGTATCTGGAGCTATGAGTTTCCTCCATGATCTTCTCTTGAAGTTCATCCACCTTTGGTACACACAATCTACCTTGATACCTCAACACTTCATCTCCCTCTTGTTCAAAAGCCACCACTTTCTGCTTATGAAAATTTTCCTTTAATTCAAGAAAAATAGGGTCTTGGTCTTATTTTTCTTTCACTTCGGACACTAGTGATGATTTAGCCTCATTCATCACCACCACTCCTCTTTCATTGGAATCCATTAACCAGACTCCCAATCGTGCAAGTTTGTGCACATCTTTGGCTAACTCTTTCTTGTCTTCATCAACATGGGAAGTACTACCCATAGGCAACATGCTTAATACATCAACAACAGCATTAGCCTTACCTGCTTAATACATCAACAACAACATTAGCCTTACCTGGGTGATAGAGAATACTCATGTCATAATCCTTGAGTGACTCCAACAACATCCTCTATCTGAGATTAAGCTCTTTTTGACTGAATACATACTGAAGACTCTTGTGATCGGTGAACACATCTACATGAACACCATAAAGATAGTGACGCCATATTTTAAAAGAAAACACTACAACAACCAATTCTAGATCATAGGTTGGGTAATTTCAATCGTGAACCTTAAGATGTCTATAGGCATAAGTTATAACATTGCCATTTTGCATCAATACACAACCCAGTCCAACTCTAGACGCATCATATTACACAAAAAAACCTTGCGTACCTCTTGGTAAGGTCAACACTAGGCAATAGTCAACCTAATTTTCAATTCCTGAAAGTTTTTCTCACAAGCTTGAGACCATTGAAACTTAATTGTTTTCTGAGTCAACTTGGTCAACGGGGATGAAATAGATGAGAACCCCTCGACAAACCTTCTATAATAACTAGCCAATCCCAAGAAACTCCTAATATCAATTGGATATGTAGGGTCTAGGCCAATTTTGCACTGCCTCAAACTTTTGAGTGTCAACTCGAATCTCATCACCAAAAACAATGTGGCCTAAGAATGCCATAGACTCAAGCCAAAATTCACATTTAAAGAATTTAGCATACAACTCTCTATCCTTGAGAGTTTGAAGAACTACTCTAAGATGACTAGCATAATCTTCCTCATTCCTCGAATAGATTACAATGTCATCAATGAATATGATAACAAATATATAAAGATAAGGCTTAAACACTATGTTCATAAGATCCATGAACGTTGTAGGAGAATTATTTGGGCCAAAATACATGACTAGAAACTCATAATGACCATAACGGGTCCTGGATGTTGTCTTACGAATATCACTCTCCCTTACTCTTAACTGATGATAGCCAAATCTGAGGTCTATCTTAGAAAAATAGGTGGCACCCTGAAGTTGATCGAAAAGATCATCAATTCTCGGAAGAGGATACTTATTCTTGATAGTAACATTGTTCAACTGACGGTAATCTATACACATTCTAAGATAATCATCTTTCTTCCTCACAAATAAGACCGGAGTGCCCCAAGGTGAGACACTTGGTCGAATGAAACCTTTCTCAAGAAGGTCTTTCAACTGCTCTTTTAACTCTTCCAACTCAGTTGGAACCATTCTATATGGAGGAATAGACATAGGACGAGTATCAGGAAGGACATCTATACCAAAGTTTGTTTCTCTCTCAGGAAGGACTCCAGGAAGATCATCTGGAAAGGTCTTTGGAAACTCACTCACAACTGGAACTAACTGAATAGGTGGTGTCTCAACACTAGAGTTATTAACTCGGACTAAGTGACAGATGCAACCATTGGAAACTAACTTTTTCGCCTTAAGGTACGAAACAAAATGACCATTAGGCACTACTGAACTACTCCTCCACTCTTTAACTGGTTCATTAGGAAACTGGAACTTAACTACTCAAGTTGTAACACCTCCGATCTCAAAACGAAAAAAATCCTAGTTTACAGAAAATCTGGTGCCAGTACCAATGGAACCACCCACAGACCGTAGGTGAGACCACGAACTGTACGTGGGATTCAATCATTAAGGCCTAAGTCTTAATCGTCTCTGATTCCATCTACAGTCGACTAGTACGGTCCGTGGTTGGAACGTAGGTCTGACCGTAGGTAAGGGTCAGTAGCCAGTTAGAGGGAAATTGTTGTTGGGTCAACTTCAAATGGTCATAACCCTTAGCACAAAAAGAATTAGGTTTCCCATCACCTACCAAATAATAGATAATTGAATCATCTTTCCAACGCCACAGAGTTTGCTAAAATCCCATCTCCGAATAAAAAGTTATGCTCGTTTTAGTGAAGCCTTGTCGGGCAGACTTGACCAACGAACCCAAATGACGGCCGATAGGTCAACCGATGGACCGTCGTTCCCTCTATGGATGGGCTTCGTCAGAATTAAGTTAGGGTCATTTTGGTTCTTTCCCTTATGCGTTGGGCACCTAAACTACGTCGTTTAACCCCTAAACTACGTTGTTTTACTCAAATTAAGCCTAATAACCTAGTCAGAACATAACCAAAACCTTTATGCACTAAAAATTCATAAAACTAGAGCAAAAAGAAAATAAAAAGCCGACCAAACCCTCTTGAAAATGCAACAAGTTTTCTTCAGTTCAATCCCCGAAACCGAAAGATTTCTCTGTGAATTTCGTCACCATGTATGTGGGATTTCACTGGTGGATTCTTTTCATCTACTAGGTCCCTAGAATTCAGTCAGATTCTTGATGCCCTTTATCTTGATTAGACCTAGGGTTTCTAAAACCTTAGATATTAGTTGTGAATTAGCTGTTAGAGTATTCCTAATCAGATTATCATGTTTTCATAGAATCGTTGCTTAGTTCTGTGCATGAAACTCAAAACCCTAGTTGTGTAGATTCTATTATTTCATGAATTACACATGCTAGGTCAGTTAAATAAATATACATGCTCCTGTTTCAAACGTCACATTATCAGTATATTTCAGCATGAACCCTATTTTGAGTTATAATTCTTGGGAAGCTTTTTAAAGCCAACTCGTGAGTTCTTAAACTAAGTTTTGAGAAAATAAAGATGAGTTTTGAGAAAAGAGTTTTCTAAAACATGAGTAATATGACAATCGATTATGCCATCAATGTATGAGCAGTATGGTATCTAGATATACCATCAATGTTTATGTAGTATGACTTCCCGAATCATCAATGATCATATTATAATATGATTTTGAATTTTTTTTAGAAAGAGTTTTCAAGTCTGAGTATCTGCATGTCAGTATTTTGAGTTATTCAGTATTGCAATCATAATGTATCATATACATATTCCAATTGGGAGTAGGCTTGGACCGAGTTAGACTAGGGTTCAGCGTACCCTCATAGTCCCAGAACTACGTGCCCCCGTAGGCTAAGTCCCCTCTGTTGAGCATCAGTTTTAATGATCACGTCAGTCATCCCTCTATACCCCTGACAAAGTATATTTGGTCCTCTCAATGGGGCGTATATATCGAACTTCACGTTTAGCTCACGTGGTTTTATATCGGTTACTAGTAGCTTCCACAGTCAGATTCTAGTGCATTGACCAGGTTATCAGTTATAGTTCAGTATTCAGTTTCAGTATGTTATGAACTTGGTCACTGCATTCAGTTTAGTTCATATTCAAAATGTTTAGTATATTCTTCATGTTCATCTTATATCATTGATCAGTATGCTTTATTTCAGTTATGTATATGTTGTTCAGCTTTATCCTATCATGTATGGTCAGTACCTTTCAAGTACTGACGCATACTCCGTGCTACATCTTCTCGTGATGTAGGTTCAGGTCCTCAGCATTCAGATCACGCATAAATTGGTTCTCGATCTTTAGTTCAGCAGCTCCAGTGGCGAGTCCTCATATTTCAAGGACAATAGACATATTTCTATATTTAGTCTTTTCATTTTAGTTTTCAGTATTGGCTAGAGTTAGCTAGGGGGCATGTCCCAGCATCTCTAGTCAATTAGAGGCCTTTTTTTCAGACATAGACAGATTCAACTTTAGTGTTTGAGTTTTATTTTAGTATCTTAAATTCTTCTCAGTTATATATTCAGATAGTATTAGGTATTCCCCATCATTTCAATTGAACTAATGTTTTAAGCTTCCGCATCGTATTTCTTGTTTTAGTTTATTTTATTATGCTTATGATATGCCAGCAGGGTTAGCTTGGGGTCACTCTTGATCCTAGGTCCCGTGTTTACGTCCAAGGGTAGCCTTGGGGCGTGAAAAAATTGGTATCAGAGCATTAGGTTTAAGAGTCCTAGGATATTTGAAAAGCCGCACTAAGTAGAGTCCTTTTCATGGGTGTAAAGTGCACCACATCTAATGAGAGGGAGGTTGTGAAGTGTTCTAGGAAAACTTCACTTTCTTTGCTACTCTTATCGTATGTAAGGTATGATCCAACTTCTCATTTCTAATTCGACGTGATGCGTTTTAGATCACTGGTACGTCTCGAGTCTTTTCTTAGATGTTTATGCATTATTAGATCCCGAGGCTACTCTTACCTTTGTAACTCTCTTTATAGCAGTAAACTTAGGTGTCCGTCCAGAAACTCTTTTAGAACCCTTCTCAGTCTCTACTCCAGTTGATGACCCAGTTATAGCTAGACGGGTATACAGAAATTTCCATGTCACAGTCTCTCAGAAAAACACCTCAGCAGATCTTGTAGAGTTAGAAATTGTAGATTTTCATATCATTCTAGGCATGGATTGGTTACATTCCTATTATGCCTCAGTCGATTAAAGAACTAGGATCGTTCGGTTTTAGTTTCCAACGTGCCAGTGTTAGAATGGAAGGGTAGTAGCTCAGTGCCTATTGGTCGAATTATATCTTACCTTAAGGCCATAAAGGTGATCTAGAGGGTGGTGTAGCACATATTGAGGAAAAATGGAAGGAATTAGAAAAAGATGTTCATCGGCTTGCTTGCTTAGGAGTTAGTCTTACGGACACTTCAGATGGTGGTGTGATAGTCCAGAATAGATCAGAACCTTCATTGGTAGCGGAGGTTATGGGAAAATAGGACAATAATCCTATATTATTTCAGTCAGAAGGTGTAGTTAAACAACAGAAAGTAGAGATTTTCTCCCAAGGGGGATATGGTCGCTTATGTGTTCCTAAGATGGATGAGTAGGTGAAGCAGCCTTGATTGGGCCAGATTCAGGTTATGAAACTATGGGAAAAAGTTCAACTCGTCAGAAATAGACTTAGGATAGAACTCATATGCAGATGTAGGGAGAAGGAACTTAGAGTTTGAGATAGATGATTGGGCTTTCCTAAAAGTGTCACCTAGGAAAGGGGTGATGAGATTTGACAATCTAAGAGGAGTTAGTCCATAGAGGGAGCTACTTGGGAAGCAGAAGTAGCCATGAATGCGAAGTAACTTTATCTCTTTCCTTCCGATTTCGTTTCAACTTGAGATAATAGTTTCCTCTCCAGTCTCTCAGTTTACTCTTGCATAAATTCAGTCTTAGTACCTTGTTCCATCAGTTGTTCTTGCAATTTCAGCAGATTTGCATGTTCCTGGAACTCAGTCCAGTCAGATATCAGTTTTAGTACTTAGTGGTAGGGATTACAACTCCTTCCCTCCAAACCCAGCTAGTTTAAATTTCATTCGACGATGACTGTTTCCAAAGGGGAAGATATTGTAACACCTCGGATCTCAAAAAGAAGAAAAGCCTAGATTTCAGAAAATTTGGTGCCAGTACCAACGGAACCACCCACGGACCATAGGTGGGACAACATATCGTAGGTGGGGTTCCGTCGTTAAGGCCCAAGTTTTAATAGTCTCTTAATCCACCCACGGTCGACCAGTACGGTCCGTGGTTGGACCTACAGACCGTAGGTCTGACCGTAGGTAAAGGTTAATAGCCAGCTAGAGGGAAATTGTTGTTGGGTCAACTTCAAATGGTCATAACCCTCAGCACAAAAGGAATTAGGTGGTGCATGACCTACCAAATGATAGATAATTGAAACCTCTTTCCAATGCCATCGAGTTTGCTAAAATCCCATTTCCAAGTAAAAGTTATGCTCGTTTTAGTGAAGCCTAGTAGGGCAGACTTAACCGACGAACCCAAACGACAGCCGGTAGGTCAAACAACGAACCGTCATTCCCTCCTGGATGGGCTTCATCAGAATTAAGTTAGGGTCGTTTTGGTCCTTTCCCATAGGCGTTGGGCATCTAAACTACGTCGTTTAACCCTTAAACTATGTCGTTTCACTCAGATTAAGCCTAATAACCTAGTCAGAACATAACCAAAACCTTTATTCACTAAAAAATCATCAACCTAGAGCAAAAAGAGAAGGAGCAGTCGATCAAGCCCTCTCTAAGAACGCAACAAGTTTTCTTCAGTTCCATCCCTAAAATTGAAATATTTCTCCATGAATTTCGTGACCAGGTATGTGGGATTTCATTGGTTGATTCCTTTCATCCAGTAGGTCCCTAGAATTCAGTTACATTCTTATTCCCTTTATCTTGTTTAAACATAGGATTTCTAAAACCTTAGATATTACTTCTGAATTAGCTGTTAGAGTATTCCTAATAAGATTATCATGTTTTTGTAGAATCGTTGCTTAATTCTTTTCATGAAACTCAGATCCCTAGTTGTGTAGATTCTCTTAGTTCATGAATTACATATGTTAGGTTAGTTAAACAGATATACATGCTCTAGTTTCGAACGTCACATTCTGAGTATATTTCAGCATGAACCCTATTTTAAGTTATAAATCTTGAGAAGCTTTTTAAAGCCAACACTTGAGTTCTTAAACTGAGTTTTGAGAAAATAAAGATGAGTTTTGCGAAAAGAGTTTTCTAAAACATGATTAGTATGACAATCGAGTATGTCATCAATATATGAGCAGTATGGTATCTAGATATACTATCAGAGTTTATGCGTTATGACTTCCCAAATCATCAATGATCATATTATAATATGATTTTGAATTGCTTTTTAGAAAGAGATTTCAAGTATGAGTATATGCATGTCAGTATTTTGAGCTATTTAGTATTTCAATATTTCAGTCATAATGTATCATATACATTTTCCAATTGGGAGTAGGCTTAGACTAAGTTGGAGGTTCAACGTACCCTCATAGTCTTAGAACTACGAGCCCCCATAGGTTAAGTCCCCTCTGTTGGGCATTAGTTTTACTGATCACGCCAGTCATGTCTCTTTACCCTTGGCAAGGTATATTGGGTCCTCTCGATGGGGCGTATACATCAGACTCCACATTTAGCTCACGTGGTTTTATGTCGATTACTAGTAGCTCCTATAGTAAAATGCTCCCATAGTAAAATTCTAGTGCATTGACCAGGTTATCAGTTACAACTCAGTATTCAGTTTTATTATGTTATGAACTTGGTCACTGCATTCAGTTTAGTTCATATTCAGAATGCTTAGTATATTCTTCATGTTCATCTTATATCATTGATCAGTATGCTTTATTTCAGTTATGTATATGTTGTTCAACTTTATCTTGTCATGCATGATTAGTACCTTTCAAGTACTGACGCATACTCTGTGTTACATCTTCTCGTTATGTAGGTTCAGATCCTCAGCATTCAGATCACGCATAAATCAGTTCTCGATCTTCAGTTCAACAGCTTCAGTGGTGAGTCCTCATATTTCGAGGACAATATACATGTTTCTATATTTAGTCTTTTCATTTCAGTATTTGCTAGAGTTAGCTGGGGGGATGTCCCAGCATCTCTAGTCAGTTTGAAGCTTTATTTCAGACATAGACAGATTCAGCTTTAGTGTTTGAGTTTTATTTTAGTATCTTAAACTCCTCTCAATTATATATTCAGATAGTATTGGGTATTCCCTATCATTTCAATTGAACTCATCTTTTAAACTTCCGCACAATATTTCTTGTTTCAGTTAGTATGCTTATGATATTCCAGCAGGGTTAGCTTCGGGTCACTCGTGATCCTAGGCCCCATGTTTATGTCCAGGGGTAGCCTCGGGGCATGACACAAGTTCTATAATCAAATGAGGCATAAGAAGCATGATGCCAGTCCACACCTAGAATAACATGAAAATCTACCGTGTCTAACTTGACTAAGTCAGCCATGGTGTCCTTGTGATTGATAGAAATGGTACAACTACGATAAACTCTCTCAGCTAAAATAGACTCACCAACAGGTGTAGAAACACTGAAGGGCTCAAGAAGTTGCTCAGAAAGGATATCGAAATTCATAGCAACATAAGGAGTCACAAAAGATAGATTCGCACTTGGATCTAGCAATGCATAAACATCAAAAGTAATGACTTTGATCATACTAGTTACAATATCAGGTGAATTATCTTGCTCTTGGTGACTGGTGATAGCATACAGACGGTTTACCCCTCCGCATGTCCCTAAAGTAGCTCCTCTAGGTGCAACTTTATCTGGTGGAGCCACTAAAGAAGATTGGGCTCTATTGCCCCCATTACCACTACCTTGCCTATTTTTAGGGCACTCTCTTATGAAATGACCATTCTTACCACAGTTGAAGCAACCAGTGGAGCCATCACGACACACTCCTGAGTGGTTCCTACCATACTTAGCACATGCAGGAGTCCCATTACCTCCTTGTGCCAAACTACCCTAAGAGAGTGCAGGTCTAGCTCTGAAATTCTACAAATTCTAATTCTTGAACTCACCTCTGTTCCTTGGTGCAGGTGCATTAGCATACAATAGAGCAGGTTTATTTTGCTTTTGTTGGAAAGACAACCAGTTCGTATTACTCTTCTGTTGTCCGGACTCATTTCCTGTTGTCTTAGCCTTATTGTTTTGAAACTCCTCTCTATCCCTCAGCTTATCTTCCTCAACCTATTACACATGGATCATCTACCTTTCTATTTCCATGCCCCCTATCAACATCGCAGCCTTACCCTCTTTCCTTGAAAGATGAGACAATCCAGAAACAAACAAACTCATCATGCTCCTCATGTTAGCAACCATCTCCGGAGCATAATGGGAAAGTTGGGTAGAATTGAGGCAGTACTCATGCACTCTCATGAATTCCTACTTTAGAGTGAGAATTCCCTTACCTTTGCCTCTCTCAGTTCATAGAGAAAGAAACGCCCTATGAAGGCCTCTTCAAACACAACCCAACTCACAATTGGTGCACCCTCAGCTCTACTCTTCTTCCATTGGTCGTACCATACTCTAACAACACCATTCAGTTGGTATGCATCTATTTCCACTCGCTCAGCATCAACAACATGCATAACCTCAAAAACTTTATGCAACTCTTGCACAAAGTTTTCCGAATCCTCAGTGACACTTGAACCGATGAAGTTTGGAGGATTCATCCTTAAGAACTCACGAATTTTGGATGTATCAGCCACATCCTATCGATCCCTTCTCTGCTGACCAACTTGGTTGGTCACCACTTGAATCAATAACCGGATATCATCCCAAAACTCAGCGTTTGTGACCTCTCCTAGGGGTCACACTTCAGGTGCATTGGTTACCTCTTTATCCTCAACATTCCTCCTAGCAGGACGACCTTGGACAGCTTTTCGTGGAGGCATGATCTGAAAGATACACACAAGCATGAATTAGAAGGAAAATTTATAGAGTTAAACTCTATTGCACAAAAAGAGTATGAAAGAAGTGATATAGTTCCTAAATGTTGCAGCCTCGTAATTATAGATGTGGCGTGCTTCCCACCGATAACTAGGACTCTACAGATACAAATTCATAGACACCCTAGGACTCTTAAAGTCTGTGCTCTGATACCAAGTTTGTCATACCCCAAGCCTACACCCTGGGCATGGCCAACACTCGAGAATCATTGATGGCCCCAAGCGAACCCTTGGCCTGCAGCAGAAGGCTTACTCATCAATAAATGGATTCAAAATAAAGATTTAACTCAAAAGTTTCAAATACTTAAACTCGGAATATTTAGAAATAAACATTCAAGTGGGAACTCAACTCTCAACATAAACAATGGAAATGAAAAGACTCCTAAACTATAGTCTATCTAACTATGAAGCCTGGACATCGTGACAAGACCCACAACATCCTAATAACAAAAATGGAATGATAAAGCATAAATGAGGGATCCTCCGAAAGAAAAGAGGCTCACCAAACAACTCTGGAACTCATCTGTATCAACAAAGCTCTAGTTAATGATCCTAGTTACATGTATCTGCATCATAAAATGATGCAGGCCAAATGGATTCAGTACATTGAAAGTAGGAGCATGTGAGGGAAAATCTAAAACATTACATAAGCTTGAACTGGAACTGAAAAAATAACTTACCTCGTTTCAACTCAACTCAACCTCAACTCAATTCAATATAAAGATATAACAATAATGAAATATAAAGAAAAAAAATTAAAACAGTAATTAACAACTCAATGCATTGAAAAATACAATATAAGTTTGTTTGTATGCAAAAATACAAAATAAACTCTGTTTGGGAGATTCTCTAACCGACAACCAGCAATATGAGCTATGTGATGATACAACGTCTCGCCTATGCTACTAAAACTGTCATATACCTTTTCGGGGTATAGAACTCCTAAATTAAGTAGATCCACTAATCTATGCTAAAAAGCAATAAGGAATCATCTAAAAAGTATGGCACTTCCTACCCATGTTGGCTACATGGTTTATGGGGGTTGTTAGTTGTTTGAACTATCCCCTATATCGGTGCTCAATACTACTCCCAAAATATAACTTAGCTCATATGTTTTTTTTTAAAAACATTTTCTCTTCCTCAACTTTGAGATTATTACTCAAAGGGTTTCTCTTAAACAAGATAGTACTCAAAACTCCTTCGGTGTTTCCTCTTTTCTTAAATATAAAAACATTTACTCTCGGGAATACTTACTCCCCATATATCATTTTAAAGAAAATTAAGTCAACTCTACTCTTTCTCAACTCAAATGCTCAAGTCTTAAAATAAGTTTTAAAAAGGTTTGCAAAAGACTTCTCAAAAGACTTGAAAGAACTCACAAAACTTGACTCTTAACTCTTTCCTTGAATTTGAATTATGAATTCAAGGTTATGATTCATGTTATGAATTATTTCTCGATGTTTAGAAGTTGTTTGGAGTAGTTATAATTAAAGGGGAGTAAAGGTACACTTTGAAAGAACTCAGACGGGCTAAACGATGGAGAACGGGTGGGGGCAGGCGTCTCTAGCGCACTGAGTGGCACAAGGTGCCAGCCCCTGAACTACAGAACATGTTTTCTAGCTCACTAGTGGGGCGGTGCGTCAGCCTCTGCCAAGAAATCCCCGACGAATTTCTTTCTCATTTTCTGACCCTAACTCGCCTAGAATCGAATGGTTTCATCCCCCACTCACATAGATTCGAATAATTGATGCTCATGTATTAAAATGGAAAATGTAGGCTTATTGATGAGCTTCAATTCATAAAATTCAGGCATGGGACCTTTTCCGTTTTCTCCAATTTTTGGAGATACACACTTCCATTCATACAGTTCAGATGCTAGGAGTTTTTCTTTTTCTGTTGCTTTTTGGTCCTCTATTTCGTCTACAACTTTATCTGTTGCAGATTCAGAGATGATTGATTCTTCATTTGTAGATCGTTGTTGAAGTGATCATGTGGAGGACAGGAGATAGGTGACCAAACTTCAGATTCTTGATTTTGAATAGAAGGTAGCATTTTGGATATGATGATTCTTTGTGAAAATGCTAATGAGAATGAGGAGATGATTCTTTTTCTTGCTAGATTTATGGCCTATTCACTTGACTAGAAAAACAAAAATATTAATTGTATTAAATCTGACTTAAAATTTTCATGCCATAAAACTTTTATTTCTTTCTGTAACTCTATCTATATATTTATAGTAGATCATTTGGTTAGTTAGACATTAAGACCTTTTCAGGTTAGACATTTACTAATCTGTAATGATTTATGGCTAGTCAAAATTTGACTTATATGATATATTACACCCATAGGAATGTCCTCAAGCATAGGCATATGTCATCATCATGATATCATATATTATATACTATATCATATCATATTTTATACTAAAAGTGAAAATTTCTTAACTTCAAAGTTGAATTACGATTTTAGCCCTGTACTAAATTAAAATCTAATTAAATGGTCATATTTTATCTACGTAAACGGGGAAGTAGAAGCCTAGTATTTGCATTTTAATTCCTTCATCATTTCTAATTAATGCGAACTTACTCACTTAGAAAAAAAACCTTTCTTTCTTATTCCAAAACTATGAAGAAATTGAGGAGTTGTAATTAACTCAAATATAGATTATAGGTCAAAGTCATCTGCATAGTTAAAAGATAAAAGACTATACATATGGCATACTCTTCATTTCTATTTAATGATGCATGAAAAATTATGATCATTTGAGAATGTGGAAAAATTATTCTGAAGAGTGAAAAGCAAACTACTTCTAATAACTTCTGGTAGAAATTGGTACGATTCAACTCAATATTTTGTTCTCTCGGATTTGATGATCAGTTCATTTATTCCAAAGACAAAGTACGTAGCATGTTAGACAACATTATCTTTCAATTCTTAGTTAATTCGCCTCAAAAGATTTTCAAATATCGGGTTCAGTTAGACTTTGGTGTTGCTCATAATTACTAGGGTTTTGGAGTTTCATCAATACGAAAGCTAGTACTATCTGTTTGTACATTTTAAAATATACTTTGATCTTTTCGCCTTCCTAAAGGAACTAACATTCTGATTCTATAATTAAGTTAAAGAGAAGATATCAAACTAAAATGGAAAGTGAAACAATTATTGAAAGTCCAAGTGACCTGAAAAACTACAGTTGAACTGAAAATGCAAGCAAACAACATCTCATTGATATGATTATCTACTTTAAAGGCTTCATAACATACTATATACTAACCATAGAATGTTTAGCAAATGTAATTAAGTTATGAACATAACTTTATGAAGATTTGGACCTTGCATATCAAAATTGATGGATCAGCAGGTCTAGTTCTCACGTTCTCATCAACTGCATCATCCTCCTAGTTGTACACTTCATAATAGTATCTGAAATTAACCCATAAACCCATAGCCAAGCAATGGATGATCTTCATTAATTTCAGATTCTTGATTTTCTTGCTTTCCATTCATCATTTCTTCTGATGGTAGCATTTCAGACATGATGATTCTTTTTGAAAATGTTCAAGCTGAGAAAGAAAGAGAGAATTTTGAACTGATAACAAGGAAACGATTCTTTCTCTTGCGAGATTTAAATGCGTCAAGTGTTGCTATATAAGTAAGTTTTAGGGTAATCCCTCATTTAGTTCATGCTATTGTCTACCTATATGAGATTAAATATTGTACTGCATTTCGTTTAGATCATAAAAAGTAAAAAAGTAAAATAAATTAAGGTACGTTTTCAAGAAATGTACCTGATATAGACATCCAACTGCTTAAACTAAATATAGATGACAAATGTATAATATGTCGATAATCACTTTTTTTCCTTTCTGAGTTTTCTTTTCATGAATTACGTAAACGCCAAAAATTTAGTGCTTCTAATCTATCTTCTTGCTTCAAAGATATTTTTTTTTGTTTTATTAGAAGAAAATGTTGGGGAAAATGAAATATAGACTTCCATTAAACTCTTTATAGTATAAGGAAAAATCTAAACATCAAGGATATGAAATGAATGAGTCTAACTTCTAACGAATGACAAAGTTAGACTCTTAAAGTATAAGAACAGTTCTGAACCTTTTCTCTTACCCTTGAAAGAAAGTGAAAAGTACATCATCTTGCTGACACTAGGTTACAACAAAACATTACACTTTCATTTTTCGACAAATCCAAATACATGAAACAAATAAGGTTTTTCGACCTTTGGTTGCAAACAAACAATAAATGACATAATTAATGGATCAATAGCTCCAGTTTCTCACATTCTCATAAACTGCATTGCGATCTTCACTATTTCCATTTCCAGTCATCATAAAATTCCTTCTGATCATCCAATAATCGCATAGACAAGTTGAATATTTCACGATCAACAGGCCTATAAACCAGGATTATCTCCGTCGAGTTCCCAAGCATCATCGTAATTATTCTTAAATGCTATGATCTTTTCGCTAACTTCTCTCTGGAGATTTTCAAATTTGGGAGTGAATACATGATGAAATCCAGTAGTTCAATCGAGAGTGACTTTGGGAAATCCCCAGTTTTACTCTTGTAATCCCAGATGGTTCTTAAAATAGCCAAATTTTGATGATAATCACAATCATAATAGTTAGCATCTGATTGACGTCCTACTTTTGACATTCCCAATTTACACATTGGTTGTTTTCCTTTTTTAGCAAATCTTCTTTTTCTTCTTCCTTTTCGTTATCTCTATTTTCTTCATCATTTTGGCATTCTTTTTTTCGTCCTACATTTGGATCCAATTCCTCTATTTTCCCCTCCTTTGCTTCATTAGATTCTTGATGGAAATTTTCAACTTGACTATGGGTTTATGGGGTTGATTTGGGAGACTATTATCAAGTTAGCAAAGAAACAGATGAAAGTGATGACAATTTGAGAAACTGGAGTTGTTGATCCATTCTTAAATTTTTAGGTCTAAGTCTTCATAACAGTCTTTTGAATTGTTTATGTTTTTTCTTGTATTTTTCATTTCAGTTGAAAATTTATTGTGGAATTAGACATCGTGAAAGATATTTTGATTTGATATGAAATGTTTTCTTTTTCCAAGTTTGATATCTTGTGCTCAGCTTATAGAATCAGATATGTCTATTATTCGTCTCTTCTTTCAAAGAAGGAAAAGAGTAACAATGGAATGATATAATTTCACAAAACTAGTAAATACCTCTGAAAGCTTAGAAATGAAGAGTAATACCATTCCCCTAAATAAATAGAAAAGTTAGCGAAATCAAGAGAACATCGTCAGTTTTCCCGAATGAAGAAATTAGTAGCAATGGATAACTCTGGAAAGGATACATTGTCTGTATATATATAGAGAAGTATCACTTAAATGCTTCGAAACTAAAAAGAAAACATAGAACTTTTTTTTCTTTTTATAAATTGATGGTTGAGTCAATTTATATGTTCCTTAACTAATTCAGTAATCATGATTTGAGTAGTGAGAAGATCAAATTACTTAACTGTATATGCATATCAAGTCTTAATACATTAGCATAAATTATTACTCCATTAGTTTTTTCTTGTAATCATGACAAGGAAGTCATTGGAACAACCTCTATAATGGACTTTGACCTTTCATAGGACCATGTGCACAATGAGAGTTTAGTACATCAGACTGTCTTAAATGTTTAATTGGTATACACTGAGACCTAAAGTGGCAAGAGAATGAATGAAGTTAATTTTTATCCTGAATTTAGTTTAGCTGTTGAAATGTCTGTTATTGCTTTTTCCAAGTAGACGAAACAGAGGACCAAAAAGCAACAGAAAAAAAGAACTCCAAAAAACTTGTAAGTCAAATCTAAGTAGCAGAATGATGATCAGGTCTAAACCTTATATGGGATCCTAAAAACTTAACATTGATGGTAGCTTCATAGGAAGTCAAGGAAAAACAAGAGAGGTAGGAATATGAAAAGGAAGACAGAGAGCCCGAGTGAGTACTTTCTCGGAGAACTCTACAAAGGATAGTAATACGAGAATTTGAACCTTAAAGCAGAATACCTTCTATGATTCTCAAACAAGCTATGTATCGAGCTAAAATAGTCAGATATTCTATATACATTTACTCATGCTGATCTACTTTATGCCTCTTATCTGTTTGCTTTGGGTCATAACTAGAATTTCTAACACCTAGCATATCATTAGTAAGAACTAAATGCTAAAATTAGTAGTTATGTGCCTAGCTACAATAACTGTTCGCAGCAGAGATATCAAACATGGCAAAAACAACAAATCGTCTCCTTAATTCACATAACAACTACTACTACTATAATTGTGCCTCATACCCAAACAAGTTTGGGCTCCTTATTTACATACTTCCATTAGCTAAAAGAGTAGCTGGATAAATGTGCAGATATTCTAGAACAGGGTTCTCAAATGGTAAATCTAGGTCCTATCGAGATTCCCTTCACTTATAGGCTAAGTTTTAACTTGATAAGAAACATATAATTACAGTGTTCAAGCCAACTTACACACATCTATACCGTTCCCCTAAACCAGTGTTATTGAAGGTGAAAAGCGCAAAAAAATTATATACAAATATATATGCTTAGTCCAAGATTAATAATTATAAACATAAATGACAAATATATCAACAAAGAGTTTGAAAATATATTAAGCTAAAGTAAATTATCAATTGTTTCAGAAGAGACTCATTGAAGAGGAAAAATATGTCTTAGAACTTTGATGAATGATGACGATATATAAAGCGAGGAGAAGCACTCTATAACATGTTTTGAGCCTGCCTCGGTTCAGGGCTTAAGTGTGCCTTTGGAAAATGAGAAACTTACTATTACTCCGTACAGGCCTAGGATCAGAACAACCATAGAAGTCTGTATGCAAGTAATAGATACACTTGTTAAACCATTCAGGATACAATTCTAAGCCAATTGAACATATATGACAACTGGAAATACTAAGCATGTAAGATATTTTAAGACTGGTTCTCCCAAATTACAACAAAAGGATAATTGTAATGTTTCATGTAGCACATGATGTGAGTTACAGAGAGAAGTGATACCAAATTTCACAATTCAAATAGAAAAGGCTAAAGTATGGAACCTTAGAACAAACCGTCTGAATATTCTTTTAGAACTAGCTAGGCATATATCGAAAATAGAGGTCTGTGTACATCTCACCATTCTCATAATCCACTACACTGTGTAAATTGTTATTAAACATAGTGCTCAGACCCTAACCGAGGTGTGAATTAGAGTTAAATCACAAATAATAGAAAAATTCAGATCTCAAATTCCAAACACTGTCTAGTGGAGTGACTAACTACCAAGTAGCAATCATTCACATGAAAACATAATATGTAGGTAAAAACCACAACAATAAGATGATATATATGAAAACTAAATAGGTAAAAAGACACATCAATAGTTATTGCTTTATTCGTAGAATTCCTCTCTCACGTCCAAACCACACCATTTTATTTGCTTAATCAAAGATTCATCATATATAGTTCATATGAACATCAAAATAATACAAAAATGTTGCTACAACATGTCTAATTCAGCTTGTAATAATACACACATATTCAGGCATAGATAGAATGCATCAAAGATTGATCATAATTCATTTGAACATCAGCTCATAATCACACATCCAACAATAACAAAATTGCATATGCATATACCGACAACGCAATCACCACAATCGCTAGCTTTCCCCATATTAGTTTCACCTCAGTGTCTCTGAGCCATTGAAGGTCCTTGGAATTCGGGGTTCAACTTAGAAGCCATAGCTTTGATACACTCATCTAAATATTATTTTCAATTTGACATGAAAAAATTCTAATTATTCTTCATCAACAAAATTTCATATTGAAAATTGTATATACCTTGTTTTCTCCTTATGAATATATCATCTTTAGTCTATGAATAAAAATAGTCAAAAGAAGAAAATGTGTGAGAAGGATCAAATATACCCCTAGATGTTTAAATCAATTTATGGTGATTTTATAAACTGGGAGAAACTGGAATTTTTCCAAGCGAAAATTAAAGGGCAAGTACCGAATAACATGTTGATTGAGAAAGAGAAGGAGCTAATACTTGAGGTGGAGAAATGGAGCTCTATTGAAGAGCAGGTGCTTAGACAGAAATCTAGAGCAACTTGGATAGAAGGTGGTGATTCTAATGCTAAATACATCCATGCATGATGGAAAACTAGATCCAGCCACAATGTTGTTACTTCTGTGTATACTGGGTGCAATGCTAAACTTACTAAGCCACTATCTGTTGAAAAGGAGGTTATTAAGGTGTTTTCTATCTTGACGAGGGATAGCTTGCAACCGAGTAACCCTGTGTTAACTCAGAAGTGGTTAAAAAAGGTCATTATCTCAACCTACAACAACATGAGTTGATCAGACCAATAACTTATGAGGAAATTTATGAAGCTATCAACAGTATGCCAAAAAAACAAAGCCCCAGGGGTGGATGGGTTCTTGTTGAGTTTTTCAGTAGGAACTGAGAGATAGTTAAGGCAGATATGGTGGAGGCTATGCAATATTTCTTCAGAATAGGTGTTATGTACCCTGCAATTAACATCACTTCCATTACTTTGATACCAAAGGTACCAACCCCCACCATGTCAAAGATTATAGGCTTAAGCATGTCGTTCTATAGTGTACAAGATTATATCTAAGGTCTTAACTAGGAGATTGAAGATAGTCTGTAGCAAACCCGAAATTCTATCTATATTAATAAGAACTAAAACACAATTACAATACTCAAACTATTGAATTATGATGAAAATATTGAAATTACAAGTAACTAGAGGATAAAAGATAAGAATAAGGATGAGAAGCTTAGACGATAGAATGGAGAAGAGAGGAATCAGATTCTTTACTCAATAACTTTCTTAACCCTATTTTCCCTAAAATGTGCTACTTATTAACCTGGATCCCACACATAACTCCTTAATATGGTATTGGGCTATTTTTGGTATAACAGGCCTTGGCCCATTCATAACACTACTCCTGACTCCAATAAGAACCTTGTCCTCAAGGTTCGAGTAAGCATGAGCATCCCCTGGTACAGTTAGATTGGTAAGCAACAATGAAGAAACTCGGTTGGCTGCCTGGAGTATTATAGACATGGTTGCATCATTCTTGCTTAGCAGTTGATTAACATGGCAAAGATGGGTACCCATGTGAGACATATCCAAAAAGCAATACACCTAATGATATCACCAAAACTTGTCGAAGCACTATTGGCAGCCACATTAAGGATCTTTATCATATTTTCTAGCAGCACTTCACTCAGATGGCTAATAGGAACTAAAATGCCCTTCTCATTCCATTCTTCCTTAGCATCAATCCCTTTTCTATCAAATAAAATATTCCCACAAGTGACCAAAATGTAGGTAGTAGTGTCAGATAATGAGATGCTTAGAATTTCACCAAGATTACTGTTAGGATCCAAAGGCAATCCAATAGCACTTGAAATATGATAAAGATGATGCTTAGACTCGTCGAATCTAGAATTATTCACCTCGAAGTATTGAGCAATAGTTGTAAAGGCTGCATAGGCAGAGGGGAACTTTCCTAAAAAGCCTAATAGCAATTAACCGCATTGGAAACGACGAATCACACTCTGAAAGGAGGTTCCCTCCCAATAGATGTCAGGAGGGAGCAAGGCGTGATTGCTCTATCATCCTCCGACCGCGAGCTCCTTCCACCAACTCTCTCCACTAGAATTGATAACAACCAATTGCAACCATGTTCTTTCTTATTTATGATAAAACTCTCCCGCATTATCAATTGGAGTTCAGTTATAACTTTCCTCGCAATCACACATTTGTTCAAGAGGATAACAAAAACTAATGCATTACCTAAGCCATGATGTAATCTATGGCGTGCATCCAACTCTACTATCTCTATGACTCCATAAAGTGTGTAACCAGCAGAGTGTACAACCTTTTCCTTAGATACACTCGTTAATATTTTTACCTCCCACAATTGTACCATGCCAACAAGAGCAGTTAAGATAGTTTCTCGTTTTAATACTTCAAATTATAAATTTTAAAGTGGTTCAAATGAATTCTCACATAATCTATCTTTTAAGGTTTAAATTTTTATCTCGTCTTTGAAATGGTAACCCTAAGGTTATTTGTTGGAAGTGCTAATCTTAATTTTTTTTTAGAAATTTTGATCACTTTCAAATGATTAAATTAGTCTCATTTTCCTAAAAACTCCAAAAGTGTTCTTTGTGCACTTAATTAATTTCACTCAAAAAAATAGTCAATATATTTTTAGTCAAGTCGTAGGATATATAACCGCGGGTAAGCGGGCGCTTCAAATGCTTTAAAAATCTTCTTGAAGTGTAAGTGAAAACCTATTACCCATTTTTTCTAAATTTTTAAAGACTTACTCTGTTAGGGTATTTTTAAATTAAATTTTCTTAATTTCTTTAAAAAATTAAGTGGCGACTCTTTCCTAAGTATTTTTCTCAAATTATTTTATACTTAGAACATTTCAAAGAAGGGATTTCTCTAAAGATAGTAAAATTACGACATAACACTTAGTGCATGCGCATGGAGAGTGTAGTAGCCATGAGATTTGAATTTTCCGAAAATTAGAGTAAAATAAATATAGACTAGTTTAGAGAAGATGGAATAGATCCATAACTTTAAAGTGTCGGCTTCAGACCTAAGGGGGAGATGATAAGATGAGAAACCAAGTCAACTGTTTAGAATTAGATAGTGATGTGTTTAGAAAGAGTTATGGTGTTATATCAATCAATTCATACTCTAGCATATTCCTCGAAGTTTAGTCATTATAACATATGGTTGATGTCTCTAATATTAACCTTATGTCAATGACCTATGCTCATACTTTTCAGAAAGATCCACATCTATGCTCATTTCTCATAATGAGTGGTAAAGATTTTATCTCATGATCTCAATCTTACTCCATAAAGTTATGAATATCAGCCTCATGATATGAACCTATTCATATAAGTACTCATTACTCATAGTATGTCATTCTCGCAAATTCTTGAGTTACTCTCAATGGATAGCAAATAATGTTATGTCATGCATATTCTTAGATCAGTTTTCTTGAATGAATCGTGCTTATGATCTTTCGCTCTAAGCTCCGTCAGTGATCCTTTTTAGTTTTGATAATGACGTTGATAATAGTAGTTGAGTAATGATAGATGGGAGAGAGTTGATGCTCCTATTGTGATTCTTAGAAGGTTCATGTCATGACCTATAATCTTCAAATATTGTTGAGTGTTCGTGCGAAGTGTTCTCTAGTCCAGTTTCAAGACTCTGAGTATGAATCAGTTCTGCCTACGTTATTAGGCAAGCTCAGAAGCCAAGAGAGGTGGTGATAGTTACTCCTTTCCCTTCCATGCTCACTTTAACCATCATTCGAGGACGAATGATCCCAAGGTGGAGAACTTGTAACACCCCAAAAATTTCTACGTTAAGACCCGAATCAGTCTTCATTTGTGAAAAAGCTCATGTCGGTTGATTATTAAATTATTCTTAGGTGTTAAGATCAATTCTTTACTGTGAGAATGGATTTGTATATGCATTAAGGTCACTAGAATCCCCTGGTACAAAGTTGAATTGAAAGCTTTCTTACCGATTGAGTTTCAATATAAGATTTTACTTGGCTCAACTTCAAACTACCATATCTCTCAACTGATAATGAATTAGGTGGCCCATACCTATCCAATTATAGGTATTTGACTCATTTTTCCAACGCCGCCAAGTTTACCTCATTTTGTGTTTGGAGTAAAAAGTTATGCTGGTTTTAGTATAGCCTTATTAGGCAGTCGATGTTCTACGACAGGACCTACAGACAGTCGATATTTCCACAAATGGTAGACCATTCCATCAAGGTTTTCTGCAATTTTATTTCACCAACTTTCTGCACGCATTTGAGGGTTATTTTGGTCATTTTTTGAGTTAACCCTATTCTAAGTCGTTTTTGAGTGTTCTAACTGAGTATATCCCTCAAAAACTAGTTTTCATCTCAAAGTCATGAATCTAAACATTCAAATGTAGAAAAATATTTCAAAACTCACCTAGGGTTCCACTTCTCCATCAAGAACCCTAAAACTTTCATGCAAAAATTCAAAATACAAAGAGAAACCTTCCACCCAAGGTTTTTCCAAGTTCTTCCACTCTAAACTCCATAAAAGAATTTATTTTATCAAGATCAAGCACCAACATTCCAAGCCAAAGATTTCACCTAAGAAAGGTAGTTTTCTAATTTGGACTCAAGATAAATCAAGTCTCCACCAAAGTTTTCAGTTTAAAAGCTTCATAATCAGGTGTGTAAGGCTATCATAGTGTTAGACTAGTTCTTCCTCACGCCCTACATATACTTTCAAATCAGTAAAAGACAAATCTAGGGTTCTATTCTTAGATTTGAGTATTCTTGAGATGAGTTAGTGTAGGGTTCTGATTTCTAGAGTTCCTGATTATGGGATTTCTATTCCTAATTATTGAATTGTTGTTTATTGTACAATGAGATTTATAGGGTTTATTTTCCATGTCTACTCTTAAGCATGAACCATGTCCTTGAGTATTTATTGAGTTCTTATAGAGAAATTTTTTAAAAAATTGTTTTAGACAAAGTTCTAAGAAAGCAAAAAGGAGTCTTGACAAAGAATTTAAAAATGATTTCAGAAAGAATATAAGGGAACTATGTAGTTCCAAATGTATCATTTTGTTACATTGAAAAAAGAACTATGATTCATGATTAGTATGACAATCTAGTATGCCTTCAATGTGTAAGTAGTATGCATCTAGATATATTATCAATATTTATGCAGTATGACTTCCCGAGCCATCAATGATCAGATCACAATTAACATTTGTTTTAAACTGGTTTTTTTGAGAAAGTAAAGCATGGTTGGACTAGAGTTTAAAGAGAATTTTTAGTAAAATTTAAGGGAACTAATTGATTCTCAAATGTATTACTTTTACTTTGAGAAAGAGGAGCTTTGATTTCTAAATGAGTTTATGAGTTCAGAGATATTTTAGAGCATTACCTCTTTTAAGAGGGTATTTTGAGTAATTACCTCAAAACAAAGAAAGAGTATGTTTTATACATTTGAGAGTGACTATATATTTATTGGGAGTAGTATTGAGCACCGATATGGGGGTGAGTTCAAACAACTCAAAATTCTCATAAACCATGTTTGCCAACATGGTAAAGGATCATACTTTTTAGATAAATCCTTATAGCTTAGTGGATCCACTTAGTTCAGAGGTTCTACACACTGACATGGTATAAGACAGTTTTGGCAACGTAGGTAAGACATTGTATCATCACGTAGCTGATAGTGATGGTTGTCGGTTAAAGGATCTCTCAAATAGAGTTAATGTGTATTTTTACTATATCACTTATTACGTTGAGTTTCAGAGATGAGTATGTATTTTTGTAAAGATTAAATTATTTCATTCCTTTAATTCTTTTCATTTAGTTGAGTTTATTGTCTATCTATTACAGTTCTTTCATTCAGTTATTTTTCTTCGGCTATATTACATACTCGCACATTCAATGTATTATGTCATTCGACCTACATCTTTTAATGATGTAGATACAGGCACTGAGGATCCTCAACAAAAGCCCATTAAGATCACTTCATGAGCTCGTCAGCTTTTGAGTGAGGACTCTAGTTTTTGAGTTATTAATATTAGTTTTTGAGAAATCGTGGGTCTGTCCCGACACTCAACTTTATACAATAGAGGCTTTATAGATAGATAGTTTGAGAGAGTCTTTCAGTTTCAAAAAATTTCTTTAAAACTTGTGTTTAATACTTTGTATATTCGGAGAGTTTTGAGATTTAATGCACTGTTGATTTAGCATTTCTTTCAGTCTAATGCTTGTGTATGCTTGAGTTAGTTTTCCACTTGTATTCAGCTAGGATGAGGGTTTGCTTGGGGACCAATAATGATTTCTAATTGCCGGTCACATCCAGGGTTTATGCTTGGATCGTGACAGCTGAGCTATTTTTGTTTTTAGGCCTCTTTGTAATTAGCCTCAGTTCCAACAACTTGGCCAACCTTTGGGCTATCTGGGTTCACAACACGCTGCAAGTTGTGGCTTAGTACGGCTGACATAGGAATTTTTTTCCTTTTCCTAGTCCAACTTGATGGATCCGTAACTAATTGTGAATGACTTAGATAAAATGTTTCAAGCAGGTTAAAAGCAATTCCAAGCAGCATATAATGAATATCATGTATCATATTATTGGCTTAGAACTAATTTCAGTTGTCAAGTTACTAGTTTATAGGGTTGTGATATGATTCGGGTTATATGCCTCTCATCGCCTACCCCAGTTAGCTATCTAACTACATCGTTGAGCGGGGATAAATAGACTAACTGGCTAACATTTATATTTCATCCTATTTCGTAACTAAGAAAGGTGTTCGTCTGGGCGTCACTCCTGAACACTAATCACCTCAATTTAATGGGTGGACCGAGCTCTCTATATTCTCTAGTCTATCTAACCTCTCCTCTCCCAATTTTAAGGTTAGACAATAGATTTATCTTATGGTGCGCAAGCATAAAATACTAAAACAAGAATATAGAAGTAACTTGTATTGACAACTGAAAATTAATTCAACAACCTCAAATAATCAACAATCAATTCGTAGCTACAGTCTCAGAACTAGGGCGTTTAGCTACTCTTGCTATTAGAAAACAAGAAAATACAATAGTTCATGCAATTTCCGAAAAGTAAAAGAGTTAAAGGATTAAAACCGATTACAAACTTGAATTCTTGCTCTTGCCCACTAAATCAAAAGTCCCACAAGACATAATGGAACCGTATGGATCTATTTATAATAGTAGGAAAAGTTGGGAACAAATCCTCCTCAAATTAGGAATCCTATTTAATGTTTAAAACTTGGAAAAGTCGGCAAAAGAGGGACGTGTCACGCCTGGTAGCGCGCTCAGAATGTTTCCTTGTGGCGCGGCGCGTCTTGCAGAGCGCCTGAAAATTGGCGCAGACCTTTTGTTGCTGGCGCGAGGTGCCTCTCAGCGCGCCTCTTGGGTGCCCTCAGTACTTCTGGGGCTGGCGCGTCGCGCTAAGCAGTACACCCTAGAAGTCTTCCAGAACTTTGTGATTTGGTGCGATGCGCCTCTCAGTACGCCAAGCCCTGGGGTCTTCACACTTAGTCAACTTCTTGCGCGTCTTTTCTCCTTCTTTCTTCGTTCCAACTCCAATTCCTTTGAAAGTTCCTGAAACAACCAATCATGTGTGTAAGTGCACAATCATCACAAGTATAACAAAAATCAATCTAATGGACTCAAGATCATTCCTCAATTCAAGCACTTTATGGGCAATTATTGACAACTTAGGCATATAAATATGCCTAAGATCACCGCCCCACACTTTGACTTTAGTTTGTGCTCAAACAATCTCTAGACTATCAACTCTTTTTCACAACCCTTAGACTTATCAACCCACCTTAAAATCAACCAAACATTTTTAATCATGATCTTGTAGTTCGCATTGGGTGCAACAATTCACAACATTTACGCCAAGTACAACACATGATCAAAGACTGACTCTTTTGTTATTTTTCCGGGCTAATGCAAACTCATACCACACATCAATTAGATAATCCTACACATGCCATGAATGCCCTCACTTGTTTATGTTTAGTAGAGCCTTTCACTCAAACAATTTCAAACTCAACAAGGCCTATTTTTTCAAACAATCAACTCACTCTCACAAAAGAAATTCTTACTTTCCTCAACATACCATAAGCTTGCCCATAGTGTATTCTTACTTTCGCATTATACTTCTCAAGGAATCAAGAGGACTTTCATTTGGTTGTAATGTCGGCTTAAGGTAGGGATGGAATATTTGGTAATCATTTTAGTGACTACACCTCCCTAATGCAAATGTTATTATTTTGCCAACAATCTCCTTCATAGCTTTTCCTTCCTCCTAGTATACACTTCATGACTATATACCCCCTTTGTTGCTCCATATTTGCCCTTTTATTTCTTTTTCAACATATATATTCTTTTCTTTTTCCTTTTTTTCATGCCTTTGCACTAGCCATCCAAACTCTAGATTTTAACATCCAAGTAAGGTACACATTATCCTTGATAGGATCAGGGTCAATGTTTCGAGCATAGTTCTAAATTAGCCACCCTCAATTTTAGTCGATGTGCACATTGTCACTAAGGACCAGGGCCAAAATAGAATTTTCTTTTCCACACAATGTATCATTTCACCCTTACTTATATCAACCCACAATTTTCAACCCTTATTCTTTAACATAGTGCATTAAGGATTTTCATAGGATCAAAAGGCTTGGTATCAATAAATGGGTTTCGACTTATCATGTGGTTTATCAATAAACAAGACTAAAGGCTGAATGGGGCTTCACTAGGGATAAATTCAATGGTAGGCATACAAGTAGAATTAAGAATTGGCTAATTCAAAGAAACGCCTCAATCACATTCCCTAAGTCATACAAGCTACTAATTCAACACACACAAGGCAAATTCTAGATATCAAGTTAAGCAAGAACCGATCAATTTTCACCACACATGGCATCATGACACATATAAGGATATATCAACTAACATGCTCATATAGTTTGCATTACGATATTACTACACAATTAAGCCCGTTTTCACATTATTTTGAGTCAAAACTTAAGAACACATGCTAGTTACAAGGTCAACAATCTATTGCATTCTTCCAAATATGACTACCCATGATGTTTGGCTAACTGATTCGGACATAACTTCAATAGACCAAGGTTGTCTTCTCAATCCTACTCTTCTATGTGACTAATTTTCCCTTAAGACGGTCGTCATCCATCCATCATTGGGAACTGTCACTCCTAAGACAACTCTAAGACTCAATAAAGCAATAAACTAATCCTATTCGGTTCAAAGGGACAATCCTCAGTAAAGGTACCGAAAACAAACTCTGAGGAACCCAAAATAATTTTTTTTAACTAGAAACTAACAACTAGACTCGATAAAGCAGTAAACAACTATATACAACAGAGAATATTACCCCACCCCACACTTTAAAAATAAGCATTGTCCTCAGTGCACAAATAAAACAAAGTATAAGGTCAGGAATACTCCCTTGGGCCTTTAGGCCTCGTCGTCGCCACCGTCAAACACCATTAAGGCATTCGCCTCACCCTCTACAATATCATCCTCCTTCTCATCATCCATTGCCTTATCAGCAATGGCTTCGTCATCATCTAAAGGACCAGTCTTGCACAAAAATGCTGCACTCTCAGACAAAAGATAACGTTCTGCCATTGTTTCCATCTCAACATCAGTAACCGGACGTCCACAGATCCGCAATTGCAACTCAGCCATCCCAAACATCCTAGCCATGACACTATTGTCATGGGCTTGCCTTTCCTGGGAAGACAGAACCGGTCCATGGGATGTGTCAAGTACCTTAGTCCTCGTCACATCAGCTAGCTTACCCGTCAGATCCGGGTGAAAAGCAATGGTTAGATCACAGGCCTCCTCTTCTATTCCCTGATCCCTCAGATAACGGGTAATCAACCAGCCATAGCAAAATCGCCACTGCATATTGTTCCTCAGGATTGCCCCAACATTAATGGGCATTCCTTTCATCAGCATGTACACTAGCACTACTTTATCCCTCGTTACTTCAGACAAATGCTTCGCAGGAAGCAACACACTACCAACAATCTTCAACCATACCCTAGCAACCAAATTGAAATTTGCAAAATGGAGGGTGTTATGCCTCCCGGTGTCCTTTTTACGCCCCCACCTAGCCGTGGACTCAACCCCACACAATGTATGCCTAATATCTCTATACGGATGGGTCTCTTTCATTATATTAAACTCATCGGCGTCACAGTTGGGGGTGCCCAACACTTCATTCAAAAGCCGAACCAAAAATCTCACATCCTTGCCTCTAATAGGCACATGTCGAATTTGTGTTTCCGTGAGCTAATTAGCATAAAACTCACGTACCAAAGTCAGATTACAATCACCCGGATAATTGAAAATAAATTTCAGCCCCAACTCCACAACAGTCCTATATATAGCCGAAAATTAAGTTTGCAGCCTTACCTCATCGACATACTCATCACCCATGTATTTGGGCTCCCGCTGGTAGTCAAACCAGAACAACCCATACGCTTTCACCTCCTTTTTCCCAAACTTTTGGAAGGGGTTCCCTATTACCGGTCCCAGAGGCTTCGCCCTTCCTACTCCGCTTAGAAACCACCACACTTTTTGCTTTTGGAGCCATCTCAACCTGTTAAGAAAAGAAGACTAAAGAAAAGAACAAAGAAAATTAGAATATTAAGGGAAGGGGTCGGGTTGGGCAGTGGGGAGGGGGAAGAAGAAACAAAAAGAAAAAGTATGGAGAATGGGTTAAGTTGAAGTGAAAGGGAAGTGGGTGGAGTGGATATATGGTTTTATAAGATGAGGATGGGTAGGGAAAGGTTTAGTTATGAGTTTAATGGAGGAAGGAGAAGAGTTGGTGTTGTTAATGGAGGTTTGTTAATGGGGGAAAGTGGGAATTTGAAAAGGGAGGATGAAAAGAGTTGGAGAGGATTTGGGGTGTTGGGTCGGGTGAAAATAGGGAATGAGGAGAAAAGTGAAAGATTTTAGGGATTTTTAGGGGTGGGTGGGTGAATTTCGGGTCGAAACCCAAATTAACAAACAAACTGAGGAGTGGAACGTTGAGGGCGTGAGGCGCCAAAATAGCACCTGAAACACAGCGTTATGGAGGGGCGATGCGCCAGTGGCGCGCCCCAACATCGGCGCAGAACTTTCATGCCAGGCGCGATGCTCCTGCCAGTGTGCTTGGCTTTAGGTAATTAATTTTTTTTTTGTTTTTTAAATACAAGCTAAGTTACAAATAATGAAAAATCCCATCTAGCTAAAACTAACCTATATTCTAAAAGTTTGAAACTAAGCTACTAACAAAAAAATTTCAATAATTTAAAGACGAACTACCTATCTATTACATATTGTTCATGGGTTGCCTCCCATGTAGCGCTTGATTTAAAGTCGCGGCACGACGCAGCTTGGATCATTCATCATTTAGCTCAAGAGCTTCCCGATCATGATCCGAATCCTCACCGAAATAGTGTTTCACCCTTTACCATTTACCAAGAACGTAAGGCCAATCTTACCTTTAAGTTCAACAATCCCATATTGTGTCATTCTGACCACTTCAAAAGGACCACTCCACTTCTACCTTAGTTTTTCGGGGACTAACCTTAGTCTAGAGTTAAAGAGTAGTACCTTATCTCCTGGATTGAAGGTACGAGCTACTATGTGCTTGTCATGTCACCTCTTTGTCTTTTCTTTGTATAGATTGGCATTATCATAAGCGTGGAGCCTAAACTCCTTAAGTTCATGCAGCTGATTCACTCTCTTTTTACTGGTTAGCTCGGGGTCTAAGTTCAGCCTTTTAATTGCTCAATATGCTTGATGTTCTAATTCCGCCGGAAGGTGACATGCTTTCCTAAATACTATGTGATTGGGAGAAGTCCCTATTGGTGTCTTATATGTAGTCCTATATGCCCACAATGCATCATCTAACTTCTCAGACCAATCTTTCCTTTGCACATTTACCATTTTCTACAAAATTTGCTTCACCTCTATATTTGAAGCCTCCACTTGGCCACTCGTTTGAGGATGGTAAGCTGTAGCAACCTTATGACGAATACCATACTTAGCAAGAAGATTCTTAACAAGATGGTTGATGAAATGTTTACCTCCATCACTCATAATTGCCCTTGGAGTGCCAAAGAGAATGAAGATGTGCTTCTTTATGAATTTTATCACCACCCTTGAATCATTGGAAGGAAGAGCGACAGCCTCCACCCATTTACTAACATAATCCACAACCACAAGAATGTATTGGTTTCCACTAGATGGTGGGAAGGGACCTATGAAGTCAATACCCCCACACATCAAAGATTTCCACCTCCAAAATGTTACTGAGCGGCATCTCATGTCTTCTTGAAATAGTACCCAACCTTTGGCATTTATCACAGCCCTTCACAAAAGCAATAGAATCTTTAAATAACAAGGGCCAAAAGAAACCAGATTGTAGTACCTTATGAGCAGTGCGCTCTCCTCCATGGTGACCTCCATATGGGCTAGCATGAAAACTTTCAAGTACTTTGTGAAACTCAGATTCCACAATGCACCTTTTCACTACCCGGTTTACACCTTGCTTGAACAAGAATGGTTCATCCTAGATATAGAACTTGGCATCATGATTGAGCTTTTTCTTTTGTTGGGTGGTTGCACCCGGAGGATAATCGCCACTTACTATCAAATTCACAATGTCTGCATACCATGGCACTTGAGAGATATCTAATGCCATCAATTGTTCATCCGAAAACACTTCCTGAATTTTCTCACCTTCATTCACATGTGAAAATCCTCCAACCTAGATAAGTGATCTGCTATTTGATTCTCAGTACCTTTCTTATCTTTGATCTCAAGGTCAAATTCTTGGAGAAGCAATATCCATCGAATCAGCCTAGGTTTAGCATCCTTCTTATTGAATAGGTACCTAATAGCTGCATGGTCATTAAAAACAATCACTTTAGTACCTACCAAATATGATCTGAACTTGTCGAAGGCGAACACTAGAGCCAGCATCTCCTTCTCAGTCACCGTGTAATTAGCTTGTGTAGAGTCAAGGGTCTTGCTTGCATAATAGATCGAGTGGAACACTTTATTCTTTCTTTGCCCCAACACTACACCCACTGCTACGTCGCTTGCATCACACATGAGTTCAAATGGTAATCCCCAATCAGGGGCAATTAAGATGGGAGCCTCAATTAAGTTCCTCTTCAACATCTCAAAAGCTTTCAAACACATCTCATCAAAGTTAAACTTCACCTCCTTCTCCAAAAGACTGCACATAGGTCTAGCAATCTTGGAAAAATCCTTGATGAATTGCCTGTAAAAACCTGCATGACCAAGAAAACTACGCACACCTTTTACAGAAATGGGAGGAGGCAATTTCTCAATAACTTCTACCTTAGCTATATCAACCTCCAAACTAGATTTAGACACCTTGTGTCCCAACACTATCCCCTCTCTTACCAAAAAATGACACTTTTCCCAGTTTAGAACTAAGTTAGTGTCTTCACATCTAGCAAGTACTTTATCAAGATTTCGGAGACATACCTCAAAAGACTTCCCAAAGACTGAAAAATCATCCATGAACACCTCAACAAAGTCTTCCACCATATCATGAAAAATGGCCATCATACACCTTTGAAAAGTTGTCGGTGCATTTCAAAGTCCGAATGGCATGCGCTTAAAAGCATATGTGCCATAAGGACAAGTGAACGTGGTCTTTTCCTGATCCTCGGGTGCAATCAAGATTTGGTTGCAACCGGAATATCCATCTAAGAAACAATAGTACTCCTACCCTACTAGTCGGTCAAGCATTTGATCAATGAAGGGAACGAGGTAGTGATCTTTCCGGGTAGCATCATTTAGTTTTCGGTAATCCATGCAAATTCTCCACCCGGTCATTGTTCTAGTAGGAATCAACTCATTCTTTTCGTTTCTTACCACTGTCATACCTCCCTTCTTGGGAACACATTGTACTGGATTTACTCACTTACTATCAGAGATTGGGTACACAATTCCAGCATCTAGCCACTTTATGACTTTCTTTCTTACCACTTCTTTCATCATAGATTTAGTCGACGTTGATTTTGTGCTTTGGGTTTGTGATCCTCTTCCATGTAAATTATGTGCATGCATAACGCCGAACTAATCCCATGAATATCAGCCATCTTCCATCAAAATGCTTTCCTCCTCCACTTTAACATCCTCAATGCCGCATCAACCTGTAAATCAGACAATTATGCAGAAAGTATAACAGGCAAAGTTTTATTAGTACCCAAATAAGCATACCTTAGGTGAACCGGTAGAGTTTTTAGTTCCAACTTACTTCTTCTATTAATGGCTTTGGTAGGGGTCCCAACTCGCGATCTAGTGACTCCACTTGAGTCCTACGAGTGTTTACTAGTGCTAGGTTTAAGCATGATTCAATCTCTTAGGCTTCAGTATTTCCCTCTATCTCATGACCCACTAATACTCTTTCTAAAGGATCTTCGGGCACAACTACTTGTGATTCTACTATGTGATCAACCACAATAATAACAAACAACTCTTCATAAATAGAAGGCAATTTTAAAGCGCGGTAAACATCAAATACCTCAACCTTATCATGTGCCCTCATAGTTAGTTGACCAGTTGCTACATCAATCAATGCCCTACCCGTGGCCAAGAAAGGTCACCCCAAAATGAATGGAACTTCAAAATTGGGTCCAAAGTCTAAGACCACAAAATCTACCGAAAAAATAAATGAACCTACTTGCACTAACACATCTTCTACCACCCCCTCTGGCCTAACAATGGATCTATCAGCGAGTTGGAGAATAACAGTGGTTCGTTTTGGACTACCCAACCCAAGCTTTTGATACAAGGATAAGGGCATCAAATTTATACTTGCCCCCAAATCACACAACCCCCGGGCATGAACACTTTGCCCAATTGTAATCTGCACAGTAAAACTACCCGGATCTTTTAACTTTTTGGGTAGTCTGTTTTGTATCCTTGAGCTGCACTCCTCAGTAAGTGCTACAGTTTCATATTCAGTGAGCCTCCTCTTGCTAGCCACAATGTCCTTGATGTATTTAGCATACTTCGGGATACCTTGCAAAATGTCAATCAAAGGTAGATTAATGTGAACCTGTTTAAGGAGAAAGAGAAACTTACCGAAGCATTCGTCTTCATTCTGCTTTTTCAGCCTTTGTGGAAATGGAGGTGGTAATTTCTTTTGAGGAACGGGTACCTCAACATTGGAGCTTTTTACTACATCTCTCACTTTTTTTCTTTGTTACTTACCTCAGTATCTCTCTTCTTTGGAGCTAGTTCCTCTAATTGTAACCCACTTCTAGTACTTACCGCATGCAATTGCTTTGGGTTGCACTCAGTATCACTGGGCAGCCCACCTTGGGGACACAAGTTCAAAGAATTAGCCACTTGCGCAACTTGTTTCTCTAAACTCATTCGGGACATCTGGATGTTTCTAATATTTTCATCCTTCTTATCTATTCTAGCATTTAATTTGGTCCCTATTTCAGTCATGAGCTTTTGAAGTAGCTCTTCATTGGTCATCCCCCTTCTTGGTGCACTAGGATTTGAGCCTTGGTTAGGATTGAAGTATTGTTGCCTAGCCCCTTTAGAACGGTATTGATTAACCCCTTGCACCTAATTTTGGTTTTGGTTACCACCCCCATGAGAAGTTAGGATGGTTCTTCCAACTAGGGTTGTAAGTGTTACCATAATTTTATTGCACTCCACCCCTTTGCGCATTACCCACATAGTTTACGAAATCCGAGTTTGCCTCACATTGCTCGGTTTCATGCGTTCCACTACCATATACCTCACACCAATTTGCTGCATGTTGTACCACATTTATCGGTGTCTGATTTAGAGCCATTTGTTTAAAATATAAGGCCATGTTATGTTGCATTGCATCTAATTTGGCATTTATGGCAGTAGCTTGGTCTATATCTAAGATCCCTACAGCCTTTTGGGTTGGAGTTCTAGACATTTTCCCCTCATACCCTTGGTTCCCTTCAGAAAGTTTGTCAAGTAAGGCGAAGAACTTTTCACTTGTTATGGATAGGGAATGTCCACCTGCTGCACTATTAAGAAGAGAACGAGCATTATAGTCTAAACCCTCAAAGAAAGAGTGAGCAAGTACCTCATTGGTTTGCATGTGGTGTGGGCAAGCCTTCAACATTTGTTTGAAACGCATCCATGCTTGGTACATGTCCTCCCCTTTCTTTTGAACAAAGTTGATTATCTCACCCCTCAGCTTAGCGGTTTTCTTGGATGGAAAAAATCGACTCAGAAACTTCTTTGCTAAAGCATCCCAAGTAGTGATGGAGTTTGGTGGCTCAGAGTCTAACCAACATCTTGCAGCTCCTAGCAATGAGTATGGGAACAAAGTCAACCTTACATAGTCTGGTGAGACTCTAATTGGGATGTATGTATTGGTAATGTTTATGAAAGTCCTAAGATGGATTTGAGGATCCTCATGGGGGAGACCAGTGAATTGCCCATTAGAATGGAGGATTTGTACCATGGTCTGCTTTAGTTCAAATCTACCCCCGGTGGAGGTTTCCTAATACTAGATGTCAAATTGGCTGTGAGTGGGACTGGCACATCACGAACTGGTCTTGCGGGTACGACAGGAGGTACTCCTTGGTTATTCAAATTTCCTTGGTTATTCGGGTTCCTTTGGTTATTCTCGTTTTTTGGGTTATTCAAGTTGTCTTAATTATCATCATTAATGTTTCCCAAAAGACCTAACCCCAATTTTCCATGTCATCCTTCGCTATTTTTCGACGCTGGCGTAAAACTCTTTCAGGTTCGTTGTACGGTTTGACAAGATCTCCTTTTCGAGCCAGACCTGAAAATCAAGTGCCTGCAATAAACAAGTAATTAATATCTAAAAAATCTAATTGAAGATTTAAGAAGATTGAATATAAATCAATTTCTAAGTCCCAGGCAGCGGCGTCAAAAAAAAAACTTGCTGCTCCCTAATATACACGCAAGTGTACATGGTCGCGCAAGTAGTATAAATTCTTTAAGAAACGAGTTATCGTTCCCTAGGGACTTATGATCAACTTATATTCACTTAATTCTACAACTAAAAATAAAAAGTAACCTTTTCAAGATTGATGATTTATTGTTTATCTACTAATAATTATGCATTAATTGAAAGTAACTAATTGTGAACGACTTAGATAAAATGTTTCAAGCAGGTTAAAAGCAATTCCAGGGTTGCAACATATAATGAATATCATGTATCATATTATTGGCTTAGAATTAATTTCAGTTGTCAAGTTACTAGTTTATAGGGTTGATGATATGATCCGGGTTATACGCCTCTCGTCGCCTACCCCAGTTAGCTATCTAACTACATCGTTGAGCGGGGATAAATAGACTAACTGTCGAGCATTTATATTAATCCTATTTCATAACCAAGCAAGATGTTCATCTGGGCGTCACTCCTGAACACTAATCACCTCAATTTAATGGGTGAACCGAGCTCTCTATATTCTCTGGTCTATCTAACCTCTCATCTCCCGATTTTAATGTTAGACAATAGATTTATCTTATGGTGCGCAAGCATAAAATACTAAATCAAGAATATAGAAGTAACTTGTATTGACAACCAAAAATTAATTCAACAACCTCAAATAATCAACAATCAATTCGTAGCTACAGTCCCAGAACTAGGGGGTTTAGCTACTCATGCTATTAGAAAACAAGAAAATACAATAGTTCATGCAATTTCCGGAAAATAAAAGAGTTAAAAGGATTAAAACCGATTACAAACTAGAATTCTTGCTCTTGCCCACTAAATCAAAAGTCCCACATGACATAATGGAACCCTAAGGATCTATTTGTAATAGTAAGAAAAGTTGGGAACAAATCCTCCTCAAATTAGGAATCCTATTTAATGTTTAAAACTTGGAAAAGTCGGCAAAAGAGGAATGTGTCACGCCTGGCAGCATGCTCATAATGTTTCCTTGTGGCGCAGCATGTCTTGCAGAGCGCCTGAAAATTGGCGCAGACCTTTGGTTGCTGGCGCGAGGCACCTCTCAGCGCGCCTCTTGTGTGCCCTAAGTACTTCTGGGGCTGGCGCCAAGAAATATGCCCCAGAAGTCTTCCATAACTTTGTTATTTGGTGCGATGCGCCTCTCAGTACGCCAAGCCCTGGGGTCTTCACACTTAGTCAATTTCTTGCGCGTCTTTTCTCCTTCTTTCTTCATTCCAACTCCAATTCCTTCGAGAGTTCTTGAAACAACCAATCATGTGTGTAAGTTCACAATCATCACAAGTATAACAAAAATCAAGCTAATGGACTCAAGATCATTCCTCAATTCAAGAACTTTATGGGCAATTATTGACAAATTAGGCATATAAATATGCCTAAGATCATATTCTATACTGTGTTTGAAAATATTATGAACAAAAAAGGGTCAAAACTATCCTTTAACTATTCGAAATAGACTAAATATACCCTTTACCTATATTTTGGCTAAAAAATACCCTTCTCGTGTTACTATTGGATCACATGTACCCTTTTGTTTAACGAAATCAAATGTGACATCCCATGTGTTTATTATATTGCCACATAGACCTCTACATACTCACACCCACCCTACACATTAAAAGACCTAACGTTTCTAATAACCCTCATTTCATCCCTTTCTCCATTAAAAGACCTAAGAAATTTTCTGCACCTTTAGATTTTGAAATAATGTCAGAACCCACATGCGCACACCCACCCCCACCCCTTTAAAGACTCAACAGAAAACATTAAGCTTGCTCTTATGTGGATAGAAATTTTAATTATTTTAAATCTTTAATTAGGACTACCGTCTATCATTTGCTTGAAGAGAACAAGTAGCGTAGTGTTGGAAAATCCAATCTATTTGCAACTTTACATTGCTCCATCATTTTAATATTAAGAATTAGCCTAGTTATAATCACTTTAATAGTCTAGTATACTTGGAAATACGCTTGTTTAATTTCGAAGAATTATTGTGTGCGTGCGTGCGTGCGTGTCTGTGCGCGCGTGCGTGTGTGAAATAGTTTTTAGAGGATCTGATATTGTTTCAAAATTTAGACGTGAAGAAAGCTTCTTGGTTACAGAAGGGTGCATGTGATCCAATAGTAAAACGGAAAAGATACTTTTGAGTCAAAATATAATGTAAGGGTATATTTAATCTATTTTAAATAGTTGAAGAGTAATTGTTGTCATTTTTTGTTTTATAAATATACATTTACCTAGTAACTTTTTAGAAAAAGTCAGAATATAATAGGAGTACAGAGCAGAGTAAAAACAAATTACTTCTAGGGTGTGTTTGGTATGGAGGAAAATATTTTCCAATTTTTCCATATTTGGTTGACGTAAATATTTGGAAAATATTTTCCAAATCAACTCATTTTCCTCAAATTTAAGAAAAATGACTTCTCTCTTACCCTATGCATACCCCATTCCTGACCCTCCCCATTCAAAAAAAAATTGAACTTTTTAAATTTTCTTATTTTAAATTTCAAATATATTTTTATCCCTACTACCAAACTAGCCCACACCACCCCTCCCAAACAAAAAATATAAAAATTAAAAAATTATTTTTGAAAAATGTTTCAAATTTTAAGATTTTTCTTCCTTACCGGACCCCGGCCGCCCCACGCGCTACC